>OZ025251.1:4553703-4670527 GCA_964019135.1 Arenicola marina
GCATTCACAGGCGCCCGGTATGCTTGATCTCTCCTTCGCCCCCCCCCCAGGCCATGGCCCAACACAGCCTAGTCTAAATACTGACAGTAATACAGCATTCACAGGCGCCCGGTATGCTTGATCTCTCCTTCGCCCCCACCCCCCCCCCAAGGCCATGGCCCAACACAGCCTAGTCTAAATACTGACAGTAATACAGCATTCACAGCGCCCGGTATGCTTGATCTCTCCTTCGCCCCCACCCCCCCCCCCAGGCCATGGCCCAACACAGCCTAGTCTAAATACTGACAGTAATACAGCATTCACAGGCGCCCGGTATGCTTGATCTCTCCTTCGCCCCCACCCCCCCCCCCAGGCCATGGCCCAACACAGCCTAGTCTAAATACTGACAGTAATACAGCATTCACAGCGCCCGGTATGCTTGATCTCTCCTTCGCCCCCAACCCCCCCAGGCCATGGCCCAACACAGCCTAGTCTAAATACTGACAGTAATACAGCATTCACAGCGCCCGGTATGCTTGATCTCTCCTTCGCCCCCAAACCCCCCAGGCCATGGCCCAACACAGTCTAGTCTAAATACTGACAGTAATACAGCATTCACAGGCGCCCGGTATGCTTGATCTGTCCTTCGCCCCCCCCCCCACCAACCAGGCCATAGGTCAACACAGCCTAGTCTAAATACTGACAGTAATACAGTATTCACAGGCGCCCGGTATGCTTGATCTTTCCTTCGCCCCCCCCCCACCCTCCCCCCAGGCCATGGCCCAACACAGCCTAGTCTAAATACTGACAGTAATACAGCATTCACAGGCGCCCGGTATGCTTGATCTCTCCTTCGCCCCCACACCCCTCCCCCCCAGGCCATGGCCCAACACAGTCTAGTCTAAATACTGACAGTAATACAGCATTCACAGCGCCCGGTATGCTTGATCTCTCCTTCGCCCCCCCCCCCCCCCCCAGGCCATGGCCCAGCACAGTCTAGTCTAAATACTGACAGTAATACACCATTCACAGGCGCCCGGTATGCTTGATCTCTCCTTCGCCCCCACACCCCTCCCCCCCCAGGCCATGGCCCAACACAGCCTAGTCTAAATACTGACAGTAATACAGCATTCACAGGCGCCCGGTATGCTTGATCTCTCCTTCGCCCCCCCCCCCCCCAGGCCATGGGCCAACACAGCCTAGTCTAAATACTGACAGTAATACAGCATTCACAGCGCCCGGTATGCTTGATCTCTCCTTCGTCTTCTGTCACTCTGACACGGTTCATTCACTTTCCTTCTGACCTCAGTTATTCCGTCAGACATAAGCGGTGTGTTCTCACGTCCCCTGAGATGTGTCCGAGAAACCCTCAGCCCCCCATCTTTTCGCCTCGTTCCAGGACTGTCCGTTTGACGGCGACACCCGTCCGGTGTGGTTCGTCTTCTCCGGGATGGGCTGTCAGTGGCCCGGCATGGGCAGGGAGCTGATGGACATCCGGGTCTTCAGGGAATCCATCCAGCGCTCACACGACGTCCTGAAGGCGTTTGGAGTCGACCTCCTCCGACTGATCCAGAACGGGACCGAGGAGGACTACAAGTCCACGGTCAATTGCCAGATCGGGATCTGCAGCGTCCAGGTCAGTTACGGACCCCTACGGACATATGCGAAGCATATTGCGTCACTTCCGGACACTTATTATAGCTTGTCTACCTCATGTCTAACGTATATAACTGATTCGGCCGGTCAAAGGCGTCTTCTTAGACTTGCGTCAAACGGACTGATTGATCTTAACGGTCATCATTGACCTTCAGACATTTTTAATAAAGTCGTCCTTGACCTTCAGATCGCCATAGTGGACTTGCTGAGGAAGCTGGCCATTGAGCCACAGGGCATGTTTAATGTTCGTCCTTGACCTTCATACCGCCATGGTGGACTTGCTGAGGGAACTAGGCATTGAGCCACAGGGCATGTTTAATGTTAGTCCTTGACCTTCAGATTGCTATGGTGGACTTGCTGAGAGAGCTGGGCATTGAGCCACAGGGCGTGTTTCATGTTCGTCCTTGACCTTCAGATTGCTATGGTGAACTTGCTGAGAGAGCTGGCCATTGAGCCACAGGGCATTATAATGTTCGTCCTTGACCTTCAGATTGCTATGGTGGACTTGCTGAGGGAGCTGGGCATTGAGCACAGGGCATGTTTAATGTTCGTCCTTGACCTTCACATTGCCATGGTGGACTTGCTGAGGGAGCTGGGCATTAAGCCACGGGGCATTACAATGTTCGTCCTTGACCTTCAGATTGCTATGGTGGACTTGCTGAGGGAGCTGGGCATTGAGCCACAGGGCATGTTAAATGTTCGTCCTTGACCTTCAGATCGCAATGGTGGACTTGCTGAGAGAGCTGGGCATTGAGCCACAGGGCGTGTTTCATGTTCGTCCTTGACCTTCAGATTGCTATGGTGAACTTGCTGAGGGAGCTGGCCATTGAGCCACAGGGCATTATAATGTTCGTCCTTGACCTTCAGATTGCTATGGTGGACTTGCTGAGGGAGCTGGCCATTGAGCCACAGGGCATGTTTCATGTTCGTCCTTGACCTTCAGATTGCTATGGTGAACTTGCTGAGGGAGCTGGCCATTGAGCCACAGGGCATTATAATGTTCGTCCTTGACCTTCAGATTGCTATGGTGGACTTGCTGAGGGAGCTGGGCATTGAGCACAGGGCATGTTTAATGTTCGTCCTTGACCTTCACATTGCCATGGTGGACTTGCTGAGGGAGCTGGGCATTAAGCCACAGGGCATTATAATGTTCGTCCTTGACCTTCAGATTGCTATGGTGGACTTGCTGAGGGAGCTGGGCATTGAGCCACAGGGCGGGTTAAATGTTCGTCCTTGACCTTCAGATCGCAATGGTGGACTTGCTGAGGGAGCTGGGCATTGAGCCACAGGGCCTTTTTTCATGTTCGTCCTTGACCTTCAGATTGCTGTGGTGGAGTTGCTGAGGGACCTGGGCATTGAGCCACAGGGCATGTTTCATGTTCGTCCTTGACCTTCAGATCGCCATGGTGGACTTGCTGAGGGAACTGGGTATTGAGCCACAGGGCATGTTCGGCCACTCGGCGGGCGAGGCGGCCGCACAGTACTGTGACGGGCGGGGTCTGGCCGCCGACATCCTCAGCTCGACCTACAGCAAGGGCGTGCACTGCGCCGACCCCAGCCTGCCGACCGGGGGCATGGCGGCCGTGGGGCTGAGCTGGGAGGAGGCCAAGGCCCGCTGTCCCCCGGGGGTGGTGGCTGCCTGCCACAACGCCCAGACCAGCGTCACGGTGTCCGGGGAGCGGAAGGCGCTCACACAGATGATGCAACAACTCGAGGCGGAAGGCGTCTTTGTCCGCGAGGTCGACTCGTCAGGCCGCGCCTTCCACTCGCCGCTGGTCGCCAAGGTGGCGGACAACATCAGGGCCGACATGGCGGGGGTGAGTGTATGGAGGGGTGGGGGGCGGGGGGGGGGGGGTCAAAGGCGCAGTCGTCCTTGTTAGTGTCTTTAATAGTTATATCGTGTCACATAGGAGTAAATAATCCCTAATAATTTAGGTCATTGAAGTCACCGCTGACGAGATCCCCATCGACCCTGAGCGATAATACGTTACTCCACCGCCTCTCTCCAGGATTGCGCGCCCCTCCGTCCCTTCACGAAGCGCTTCCTGAGCACCTCGATTCCCGAGGCGCGCTGGGAGGCGGAGCTCAACCTGCGCGGACCCTCAGAGTACATGGTCAACAACCTGACGGAACCAGTGCTCTTCCACGAGGCCGTCCAACACATCCCAGACAACGCCATCGTCTTGGAGATTGGCCCACACGGACTCTTTCAGGGCGTCCTCAAGAAAAGTCTGCCGCGCAGCTGTACTGTCTGCTCCATGATGAAGAAACAACACCCCGACAACCTCGAGTTCCTCTTCTCCAACCTGGGAAAGTAAGTCTTTGGCGGCCTGACGCTAGGTCCGCTCTGCACCTCAATGACTGGGGTGTGTGTGAGTAAAGTCAGACACGGTTCTGCTGAATGGTCCTTATCCTTGCTGTGGTCACACCTGTGGTGCCTGTGATGTTCTCCCATATACTACACAATGTATGCTCCATGTATGCTGCACAATGTATGCTCCATATACGTTACACCCTATACACGTCAGCTATATCGTACACCCTGTGTGTCTCTCATAGTGTACGCATGTGTACGATTGTACACTCCATGCTCACCTGATAGAGTACGCCTGTGTACGTTTGTACGCTCTATGCTCCTCTGATAGTGTACGCCTGTGTACCGTTGTACACTCTATGTTCCTCTGATAGTGTACGCCTGTGTACCGTTGTACACTCTATGCTCCTCTGATAGTGTACGCCTGTGTACCGTTGTACACTCTATGCTCCTCTGATAGTGTACGCTTGAGTACCGTTGTACACTCTATGTTCCTCTGATAGTGTACGGCTGTGTACCGTTGTACACTCTATGTTCCTCTGATAGTGTACGCATGTGTACCGTTGTACACTCTATGCTCCCCGGATAGTGTACGCCTGTGTACCGTTGTACACTCTATGTTCCTCTGATAGTGTACGCATGTGTACGATTGTACACTCTATGCTCCCCGGATAGTGTACGCCTGTGTACCGTTGTACACTCTATGTTTCTCTGATAATGTACGCCTGTGTACCGTTGTACACTCTATGCTCCCCGGATAGTGTACGCCTGTGTACCGTTGTACACTCTATGTTCCTCTGATAATGTACGCATGTGTACCGTTGTTCACTCCATGCTCACCTGATAGTGTACGCCTGTGTACCGCTGTACACTCTATGCTCCTTTGATAGTGTACGCCTGAGTACCGTTGTACACTATGTTCCTCTGATAGTGTACGCCTGTGTACTGTTGTACACTCTATGCTCCTCTGATAGTGTACGCCTGTGTACCGTTGTACACTCTATGCTCCTCTGATAGTGTACGCTTGAGTACCGTTGTACACTCTATGCTCACCTGATAGTGTACGCCTGTGTACCGTTGTACACTCTATGTTCCTCTGATATTGTACGCCTGTGTACCGTTGTACACTCTGTTTCTCTGATAGTGTACGCCTGTGTACCGTTGTACACTCCATGCTCACCTGATAGTGTACGCCTGTGTACCGTTGTACACTCTATGCTTCTCTGATAGTGTACGCCTGAGTACCGTTGTACACTCTATGTTCCTCCGATAGTGTACGCCTGTGTACCGTTGTACACTCTATGCTCCTCTGATAGTGTACACCTGTGTACCGTTGTACACTCTATGCTCCTCTGATAGTGTACGCTTGAGTACCGTTGTACACTCTCTGTTTCTCTGATAGTGTACGCCTGTGTACCGTTGTACACTCCATGCTCACCTGATAGTGTACGCCTGTGTACCGTTGTACACTCTATGCTTCTCTGATAGTGTACGCCTGAGTACCGTTGTACACTCTATGTTCCTCCGATAGTGTACGCCTGTGTACCGTTGTACACTCTATGCTCCTCTGATAGTGTACACCTGTGTACCGTTGTACACTCTATGCTCCTCTGATAGTGTACGCTTGAGTACCGTTGTACACTCTATGTTCCTCTGATAGTGTAGCCTGTGTACCGTTGTACAGTCTATGTTCCTCTGAGAGCGTACACCTGTGTACCGTAGTACACTCTGTTTCTCTGATAATGTACGCCTATGTACCGTTGTACACTCTATGTTTCTCTGATAGTGTACGCCTGTGTACCGTTGTACATTCTATGCTCCTCTGAGAGTGTACGCCTGTGTACCGTTGTATACTCCATGCTTCTCTGATAGTGTACGCCTGTGTACCGTGGTATGCTCCATGCTCCTCTGATAGTGTACGCCTGTGTACCGTTGTACACTCTATGCTCCTCTGAGAGTGTACCCCTGTGTACCGCTGTACACTCTGTGCTCCTCTGATAGTGTACGCTTGTGTACCGTTGTACACTCTATGTTACTCTGATAGTGTACGCCTGTGTACCGTTGTACACTCTATATTCATCTGATAGTGTACGTCTGTGTCCCGTTGTACACCCTATGCTCCTCTGATAGTGTACGCCTGTGTACCGTTGTACACTCTATGCTCCTCTGAGAGTGTACGCCTGTGTACCGTTGTACACTCTATGTTCCTCTGATAGTGTACGCCTGTGTACCGTTGTACACTCCATGATCCTCTGATAGTGTACGCCTGTGTACCGTTGTGCACGCTATGCTCCTCTGAGAGTGTACGCCTGTGTACCGTTGTTCACTCCATGCTCCTCTGATAGTGTACGCCTGTGTACCGTTGTACACTGTATTCTCATCTGATAGTGTACGCCTGTGTACCGTTGTACACCCTATCCTGCTCTGATAGTGTACGCCTGTGTACCGTTGTACACTCTATGCTCCTCTGATAGTGTACACCTGTGTACCGTTGTACACTCTATCCTCCTCTGTTAGTGTACGCCTGTGTACCGTTGTACACTCCATTCTCCTCTGATAGTGTACACCTGTGTACCGATGTACACTCTATCCTCCTCTGATAGTGTACGCCTGTGTACCGTTGTACACCCTATGCTCCTCTGATAGTGTACGCCTGTGTACCGTTGCAGGGTGTACGCGGCTGGGTACACGTTCGACTCCCTGCGGCTGCACGAGCCGGTGGCGTTCCCCGTGGACCGGGGCACCCCGATGTTGGCCCCCCTCGTCCAGTGGGACCACTCCCAGCAGTTTGACTTCCCGACCGTCGATCGCTTCCTCTACGGCGGCAAAGGCGGCTCCGACGCCGGCGCCTGTGTCTTTAAGATTGACGCCTCGACGCCGGGCAGCGCCGACTACTCGGTGGTGGGGCACCGCATCGACGGCCGCCTGCTCTACCCCGGCACCGGCTACCTGGTCCTGGCCTGGAAGGCCCTCGCCAAACTCAAGGGGCTCAGCTTCGACAAGATGGCCGTCGCCTTCGAGGATGTCTACATCAAGAGGGCCACCATCCTGCCAGCTTCTGGTCAGTACAGATAGGCATCACACATACCGGACAGAGAAGTAGGCCGGACAGAGAAAGTCGGACCCATGATGGTCGACTTTAACACTGAATTACATAGGGGACCCATAATGGTCGACTTTAACACTGAATTACATAGGGGACCCATAATGGTCGACTTTAACACTGAATTACATAGGGGACCCATAATGGTCGACTTTAACACTGAATTACATAGGGGACCCATAATGGTCGACTTTAACACTGAAACACATGGGGGACCCATAATGTTCGACTTTAACACTGAATTACATAGGGGACCCATAATGGTCGACTTTAACACTGAGTTACATAGGGGACCCATAATGGTCGACTTTAACACTGAATTACATAGGGGACCCATAATGGTCGACTTTAACACTGAATTACATAGGGGACCCATAATGGTCGACTTTAACACTGAATAACATAGGGGACCCATAATGGTCGACTTTAACACTGAATAACATAGGGACCCATAATGGTCGACTTTAACACTGAATTACATAGGGACCCATAATGGTCGACTTTAACACTGAATTACATAGGGGACCCATAATGGTCGACTTTAACACTGAATTACATAGGGGACCCATAATGGTCGACTTTAACACTGAATTACATAGGGGACCCATAATGGTCGACTTTAACACTGAATTACATAGAGACCCATATTGGTCGACTTTAAAACTGAATTACATAAGGGACCCATAATGGTCGACTTTAACACTGAATTACATAGGGGACCCATAATGGGCGACTTTAACGCTGAATTACATAGGGGACCCATAATGGTCGACTTTAACACTGAATTACATAGGGAACCCATAATGGTCGACTTTAACACTGAATTACATAGGGACCCATAATGGTCGACTTTAACACTGAATTACAAAGGGGACCCATAATGGTCGACTTTAACACTAAAACACATAGGGGACCCATAATGTTCGACTTTAACACTGAATTACATAGGGGACCCATAATGGTCGACTTTAACACTGAATTACATAGGGGACCCATAATAGTCGACTTTAACACTAAAACACATAGGGGACCCATAATGTTCGACTTTAACACTGAATTACATAGGGGACCCATAATGGTCGACTTTAACACTGAATTACATAGGGGACCCATAATGGTCGACTTTAACACTGAATTACATAGGGGACCCATAATGGTCGACTTTAACACTGAATTACATAGGGGACCCATAATGGTCGACTTTAACACTGAAACACATGGGGGACCCATAATGTTCGACTTTAACACTGAATTACATAGGGGACCCATAATGGTCGACTTTAACACTGAGTTACATAGGGGACCCATAATGGTCGACTTTAACACTGAATTACATAGGGGACCCATAATGGTCGACTTTAACACTGAATAACATAGGGGACCCATAATGGTCGACTTTAACACTGAATAACATAGGGACCCATAATGGTCGACTTTAACACTGAATTACATAGGGACCCATAATGGTCGACTTTAACACTGAATTACATAGGGGACCCATAATGGTCGACTTTAACACTGAATTACATAGGGGACCCATAATGGTCGACTTTAACACTGAATTACATAGGGGACCCATAATGGTCGACTTTAACACTGAATTACATAGAGACCCATATTGGTCGACTTTAAAACTGAATTACATAAGGGACCCATAATGGTCGACTTTAACACTGAATTACATAGGGGACCCATAATGGGCGACTTTAACGCTGAATTACATAGGGGACCCATAATGGTCGACTTTAACACTGAATTACATAGGGAACCCATAATGGTCGACTTTAACACTGAATTACATAGGGACCCATAATGGTCGACTTTAACACTGAATTACAAAGGGGACCCATAATGGTCGACTTTAACAGATTTTGGGTAACCATAATCTCTATTTAGTTTCTAAATCGGAATAATTCACTGTCAGGTAAGTTATATTTATCTACACATAATAATATGGACAGGTGCTACCTAAAAAATGCGAGCGTATATTTATTAATTCAAGTTTTTCCGAGGGGATACATCTAGGTTAATATTCAAAATGAGTCTCACTTCGGCTTGCCATAATGATTATCTTTGGCGGGATGACGTATACCATGCACCTGCTTGTGGCATATCATTCGGTTGCTTAGGAACTCCCATTGTGACCATTTTGATGTTTATAACATTTGGACGTCACAACTACTCACTATGACAGCAGCCGATGGGCGGTCACCAAGAGCGCTCTGCTTGGCAACAGACATTTTTGCGCATCGCTTATAAATTAACTTTAATTTGAAGTATACATCCAGTGTTAACATCGAATAATTTATTCGTTAATTGTGTGGGGCAGCTGATTTAATTATTAAAGACATAACATAATAGGCTTCGACCTCTCTTTGGTTGAATATATTTATATACAGCTGATATTTACTCCGAATTCGAAAACGTCTCATGGGGGTTGTTACGCGAAATGAAAGTCCTAAGCCTATGCTTGAAATGGACTTCGAATATGCATGCATGTTACCTTAAGAGCTCGCTTGCGCTCGCTATTAATTCTAAAACAACAACTCAATATTAAATTTAGTTGGTTGCCATTTCCATGTCCTTACTCAGAATAATGGTATGTAGATGCTTGTCTTTTTGGTTGATGCCCCGGCCTTCTCCCCTCCAGGCCTAGTGACCTTTGAGGTGAACATTCTGCCCGGCGAGGGTAAGGTCGAGATTCGTGAGGGAGGAGGTCTGGTCATGGAAGGCCGAGTCTCCGTCCCCAGCGAACCTGTCCTGACCCATCCGTTGCCTAGGCAATCTAACGCCAGCCGTCCTGTGGAGCGACTAAACACCGGAGACGTGTATAAGGCGCTCAAGATGAGAGGCTACGAGTACGGCCCCAGCTTCCAGGGAATCGTGTCTGTGGCTGGCGACGGTCAGTGATGGCATTGAACTACATGTATATATAGGTCATCATTCATCTCTAGCACAAACCTGACTTTATCCCTGTTGCGGGTTTATGAGGGAGATAATTAATTAATTAAGCGAATGAAAGTAAAATATAGAGCTGAATTCATAACAATAATAACTAATATTATTGGCCACTAAGAACAGTAATCGGTATATACAGTTATCAGTACTTGTTATGTAGTACATGTGAGTTATTACTTTGTAAGACAGCTCTGTCAGTGACATAATTGTGACATATTGTCCAAGATACACCTGTAGTGATAACGCACGACTAGTTGACACTTTGGTTGACGTGTCTCCCCAGGCCAAGATGGCGTCCTCAGGTGGAGGGACGATTACACCCCCTTTATCGACGCCATGCTGCAGACATACGTCATGAGTGACGTAGGCAACGGCCTCGTGCTGCCCACCAGGTTCAGAAGTGTCCGCATTGACCCCAGGGTCACTGAGAGCTGCGTGCGCACACTGGACGACCAAAAAGGTACCAACAGAGTCTAGATTCAAAGTCATTCATTTGTAAAAGCAGAAACGTTTAATACGCCCATCAGCATAAAGAAAAGCACCATTTTAACACAGGAGGCTCTGATTAAAATCATGGAAACCGCTATGATCAGATCCAACAATAAATTAGCTCTCTTCATATGGAGCACATTTCTACTTGAGTGTATAAGGTAGCACCGCCACTGGTCAGTTGTCGCCAAGTCGTGTTTTCGCATCGACATTCCCACCGGAAGTAAATATAAGGTGCGTCACATTAAATGACCTCTGACCTAATTAGACCGCTGTATGTTTGAGCGCCCTCCTAGCTGTACAGCTGTATGTTTGAGCCCCTTCATCGCTGCACAGCTGTATGTTTGAGCCCCTTCCTCGCTGTACAGCTGTATGTTTGAGCCTGTTCCTCGCTGTACAACTGTATGTTTGAGCGCCCTCCTCGCTGTGAAACTGTATGTTTGAGCGCCTTCCTCGCTGTACAGCTGTATGTTTGAGCGCCCTCCTCGCTGTACAGCTGTATGTTTGAGCGCCCTCCTCGCTGTACAGCTGTGAGTCTGAGCGCCCTCCTCGCTGTACAGCTGTATATCTGAGCGCCCTCCTCGCTGTAGGCTGTATGTTTGAGCGCCCTCTTCGCTGCCGTACAACTGTCTGTTTGAGCGCCTTCCTCGCTGTATCGTTGTATGTTTGAGCGACCTTCTGGCTGTACAGCTGTATGTTTGAACGCCCTCCTCGCTGTACATCTGTATGTTTGAGCGCCCTCCTCGCTGTACAACTGTATGTTTGAGCGCCCTCCTCGCCTTGTGTGTCCGCAGTGATCGACGTCCGCGTTGACCCGATCCTGGACGTTTGTGCGGCTGGCGGGGTGGAGATCTCGGGCTTCCACACGACCGTGGCGCCCAGGAAGAAGCAGTCCAATGACGAGCCGCTGCTGCGCGAATACTCCTTCGTGCCTTTCGTGGAGACTGCCCTGGACGCCGTCCGCCCTGACCTCGTCCTCTACACACGCACCTGTCGCGCCCTCGCCATGGAGCACCTCCAGGCCTGGCTACAGCGGGACGGCCTCCAGATGGCGCCCTCGCAGCAAAAGTGGGTCCACGACACGGTGGATCGGTACCGGATGAAGATGGCGGCCACCGCCGAGCGCCGCCTGGTGGACACCCTGGCACAGGAGGAGACTCACACTCTGCTGAAGGTAACGCCCAGGTCACACCTCACTCACTGAAGGTAACGCCCAGGTCACACCTCACTCTGCTGAAGGTAACGCCCAGGTCACACCTCGCTCTGCTGAAAGTAACGTCCAGGTCACACCTCACTCTGCTGAAGTTAACGCCCAGGTCACACCTCACTCTGCTGAAGGTAACGTCCAGGTCACACCTCACTCTACTGAAGGTAACGCCCAGGTCGCGCCTCACTCTGCTGAAGGTAACGCCCAGGTCACACCTCACTCTGCTGAAGGTAACGTCCAGGTCACACCTCACTCTGCTAAAGGTAACGCCCAGGTCACACCTCACTCTGCTGAAGGTAGCGCCCAGGTCACACCTCACACTGCTGAAGGTAACGCCCAGGTCACACCTCACTCTGCTGAAGGTAACGCCCAGGTTACACCTCATTCTGCTGAAGGTAACGCCCAGGTCACACCTCACTCTGCTGAAGGTAACGCCCAGGTCACACCTCACTCTGCTGAAGGTAACGCCCAGGTCACACCTCACTCTGCTGAAGGTAACGCCCAGGTCACACCTCACACCGCCACCACAGAACGCGCCAGGGTCGGTTGTGGGCATCGCAGTTAACAATACGTGAAATGTGGTACAATTTTACTAAGAATAAATCAACTGTGTAATGTGCGATATATATATATAATATCCATTACCCCAGGAATAGTTTACATTGCATGCCTTGCTTGTAAACTTGCTACATAGCTACTACGTTGCCAGATCATTATCTGTTACCAAGATATTAATTTACTCCGTCATACAGAAACATATATAAATTACTCTGCCACAAGGCAGTCTGATCGACTGTAACACATTGCTGTCGATGTGTTCAGGTGTTGGGCGAGGCGTACGACTCTGAGAAGGGAGCACCAGCGGAGGTGCTGAGCCAGAGCAGCGCCACCCTGCGGGGAGACAAGCTGCTGGCCAACATGAGGCGGGAGAGGGTCCTCAAACCGCTGCTCGACATCGTGATGCTTAACGCCGAGGACTACCAGGCCAAGGTCACCGAGATAGAGGGCGCCACGAGTCAACTGTACCAAGACGCCGTGCCCATGATGACCCTCAACCCGTCAGTCAAGGTGAAATATCTGATCACGGGCGCTCAGTTCAAGGGCGTTGATTTGGCAGAGCTGGAGAGCCTCGAAGTGGAGACTGTGACATGGGACCGGCAGAAGGTCGGCCAGGAGGCTCCCGCCAAGGTCACGGAGTGTGACCTCGTCGTCCTGGACAACGTGCTGCACCGAGAGGGTGACCTGAAGCAGTTTCTGGGGACGGTGAAGACGCTGTTGAAGAGTGGTGGCTTCTTGTTGGTGGCGGAGCCGACGGAGGACTTCTCCGTGGCCACGGCTGTGGAGGCCCCGCTGTACGGCGTGGCACCCGGACACCTGGACGGCCGGACCTGTGGGCCCTACTGCGACGCCTCTCGCTGGGTGCATCTGATCCAGGACGCCGGCCTGGACCTCGTGGCCCAGAAGTCGGACGGACTCCTCAACACACTCTTCCTCTTCCGGAACAGTCCCCAGAGGGCGCTGCTGCGGCACCAGGACGTCGACCTCATTGACGTCACGGCAACGGACTGCACCTGGATCGAGAAGGTCAAGGACGCCTGGAAACAGAACGAGGCCAGGGTCAAGGCCGGGGAGGAGCTGCGGGAGATCTGGATCACGGCGGACAACTGCCGGACGAGCGGGATCCTGGGTCTGCTGACCTGTCTGCGGCGGGAGAAAGCGGGCCACGTCTTCAAGTAAGTTCACCAGTACTCACTTCATATGGCTCCAGACACGCTAAATACACCTGTCATACGGGCATTTGGCACCCCGAATCCAGGCCACCTGTCTAAGGTCAGTTCACATCCTTGTCGCCAGGTGTCTCTTCAATGCGGGGGAGAGCCGGAAGTTGCCGCCGCCGGAGTCTGATGAGTTCCGGGCGCTGCTCCGGAAGGGATTGGCCATGATGGTCCTGAAGGACTCCCAGTGGGGGGCATACCACACGCTCGCCCTGAAGACACAGCAAACAGGTGACGGCCTTGACAGTCCTCAGGACTAATATAGATAGGCGGGAGATGAGAAAAATACTTCAATAACAATACATAAATTAGAAATAAATACATAACTGGTAAATTAGAAATAAATACATGAATAATAACTAAATAATAATACATCAATAATAAGTTAAATCATGCGTCATCGTGTGTTACAATTTATAATACATAGTCGCATTGTGAGCTCACGAAACACATTCTACCTCTGTGGCTAATATAAGTGTTGGGTGTGTGTTGATGGTAGCAGTGAACACTCGAGCGGCCTACGTCAACGTTCTGACCAAGGGAGACCTGGCCAGCCTCAGCTGGATCGAATCCCCCCTCAAGGACTTCAACCCCGCCAGTCACCCCGACAAGGACCTCTGTGACGTCATCTACACGGCTCTCAACTTCCGGGACATCATGCTGGCGACGGGAAAGCTTCCACCGGACGCCATTCCAGGTATGGAAGCTACTACCGGACGCCATTCCAGGTATGAAAGCTACTATCGGACGCCATTCCAGGTATGGAAGCTACAACCGGACGCCATTCCAGGTATGGAAGCTACTACCGGACGCCATACCAGGTAATAAAGCTATCACCGGACGCCATTCCAGGTATGGAAGCTACTATCGGACGCCTATCCAGGTATGGAAGCTACTACCGGACGCCATTCCAGGTATGGAAGCTACTACCGGACGCCATTCCAGGTATGGAAGCTACTACCGGACGCCATTCCAGGTATGGAAGCTACTACCGGACGCCATACCAGGTAATAAAGCTATCACCGGACGCTATTCCAGGTATGGAAGCTACTATCGGACGTCATACCAGGTATGGAAGCTACTACCGGACGCCATTCCAGGTATGGAAGCTACTACCGGACGTCATACCAGGTATGGGAGCTACCACCGGACGTCATACCAGGTGTGAAAGCTACCACCGGACGATATACCAGGTGTGAAAGCTACCACCGGACGCCATTCCAGGTATGGAAGCTACTACCGGACGTCATACCAGGTAATAAAGCTACCACCGGACGTCATACCAGGTATGAAAGCTACTATCGGACGTCATACCAGGTATGAAAGCTACTATCGGACGTCATACCAGGTAATACAGCTACCACCGGAAGATATACCAGGTGTGAAAGCTACCACCAGCAGACAATATTCCAGGTTTAAAAGCTACTACCGGACGCCACACCAGGTACGAAAGTTACCAAGGGACGCTATTTCAGGTATAAACGCTACGACCGGACACCGTGGCCGAGTGACAAAACCCTCCACTGCAGAGCTATATGACCCGGTTCGAAACCCGGTCTGGGCAATTTTCTCACGCCGTTTTTACCTTGCGTGTGCACAAGACGGACCTGAAACAACAATACTTTCCCTCTGATATTCAATACCGTGGTTAAGTTCTCAACCAATTAACGTTCTCTCAATGTCTGCCGATACACGCGGTGTCTTGCACGACCGTGACGTCGAAAACTGTTGCTGTGGTAATTGCTATGGTAATTGCAGGGAAGCTGGCGGACAAGGACTGTTTATTGGGCCTTGAGTTTAGCGGCCTTGACCCCCAGGGTCGGCGGGTGATGGGGCTGTTGGAGGCCAAGGTAAGTCCTGGAGAGCATAACGAACATCGACAATCCTCCCGTCATGGAGACTCCCAGTTCTTTATGTTGACTGATGCCTTGATGTCCCATTATTACACAACGAGTATCTCCAAACAAACAGCCAAGTTGTTACAGTCGCCCATTCACCGCTTGTCGCTCACTGTGACACGTAACGTAACCACGTTGGGCGGGGTCGGTTGGTAGGGCGTTCCGTGACAGCGGTTTGACCCCCGGGATGTCTCACTTCAGGGTCTGGCCACCGTGGTGGATGTGAGCAAGGACTTCCTGTGGGAGGTTCCCGAGTCGTGGTCTCTGCAGGAGGCGGCCACCGTGCCCGTCGTCTACGCGACCGTCTTCTACGCCCTGGTGGTCCGCGGGCGCATCAGGCGGGGAGACAGGGTGCTCGTCCACTCCGGAAGTGGCGGCGTCGGACAGGCCGCCATTGCTGTCGCATTGCATTATGGGTGCGAGGTCTTCACCACCGTGGGGACGCAGGAGAAGAGGGCCTACTTGCTGGAGAAGTTCCCACAGCTGACCAACGAACGTATCGCCAACACCAGAGATTTGTCCTTTGAAGACGACATTCTCCGCGCCACAGGGGGCGCTGGTGTAGACGTGGTTCTCAACTCGCTGGCGGAGGAGAAGCTTCAAGCCAGTATGAGACTCTTGGCTCCTCATGGTCGCTTTTTGGAGATCGGCAAATACGACCTGTCAGAGAACAACCCTCTGGGTATGTTGGGGCTGCAGAGTGTGCACGTAGTGAACCATCCATAGCGTAAGACGAGTCAAAACTGACTTCATGATAAAGCTCAGACCTGTCTTTCTACTCGCTCTGTGTATGGCTAAAGTACTCTACCTCTCTCCTCCTCAATCTTTCTCTCTTCAATCTTTCAATCTCTCCCCAGGCCTGTCCTTCTTCCTGCGTAATACCACTTTCCACGGCATCCTGCTGGACGCCCTGTTCGAGCCCGGCAATCCGGAATGGCCCGAGGTGTACCGACTGGTGGCGGACGGCATCCGGAGCGGCGCCGTGCGGCCCATCAGGAGCACGGTCTTCGGGAACTCCCAGGTGGAGGAGGCTTTCCGCTACATGGCGCAGGGCCAGCACATCGGGAAGGTCCTCATCAAGGTAGGTGACGGGGGGAGGGGGGGCTTGTGGGTCAGGTGGACGGCGACCGATATTAACATGATCATTCAGGTGTATGTTACACAAGATGTTGTACAAGATTACGGCTGTGCATATCATGTTGATTGAGTTGATTTGTCAGACAATGTGATGACTCTTGCTCACCGCATGAGAAAGCCTACCTAGTCCTGTTCCAATCGGGGTTGTTTCACGTCCCATTCTCCGAGTCTACCCAGGTAACTCCCTTGTTCCGGCCTATTCCACTGAGTGTCGGGATTCCCTCGCTGTGACGGTGTGTAGGTTCGCGATGAGCCCGTGGAGGGGGTTCTGTCCACCCGGAGCGCTGGTCTGGCCGCCCTGCCCCGGTTCACCTGCCACCCGGACAAGAGCTACATCGTGACCGGGGGTCTCGGGGGCTTCGGTCTGGAGCTGGCTCGCTGGCTGGTCCAGAGAGGGGCGCGCCACCTGGTGCTCACATCCCGCACCGGGATCACCAATGGATACCAGAGCCGCAGCGTCCGGCTCTGGCGGGAGGCGGGGGTCAAGGTCAGTACACGTCGCATCAGATCCATCAATAAACAATGAGATATTAAATCAAGAAGAATGTGAAAGTGAATAAGAATAATTAAAGCAGTTGATATAAACTTTTTATGTCAGTCCATCGCCAATTGACGGTTCTGATAAATGAAGCTACCGTATTGAGCAAAGAGAGGCTGATGTTACTTATGATGTGACGGTGTGGTTGCTATGTAATGACCTATATTCGCCCACCGCCGGTAGGTGGCGGTGTCCCTACTGAGCGTGGCCGAGAAGGACGAGACGCGCGCCCTCTTGCGAGAAGCGGTGGCACTAGGCCCCGTGGGCGGCATCTTCCACCTGGCGGTGGCGCTGAAGGACGTTTACCTGGACCGCCAGACGGCCGCCTCCTTCCGTCAGCTGGCCGACACCAAGGCCCTAGGCGCCATCCACCTCGACCGCCTCAGCCGACAGATGTGCGCAGGCGCGCTCCACGCCTTCGTCACCTTCTCCTCGGTCGCCTCCACCTTCGGCAACGCGGGGCAGACCAACTACGGCCTGGCAAACTCGTCCATGGAGCGGGTGTGCGAGCTGCGGCGGGAACAGGGCCTGCCAGGTGACCCCCTCCGCCGTGTCTCGTAGCTTGGCTTGTCAAACAAACTTGTCCTTTGATGTGAAGTAATGTCCAGTGTTTCCATTTCCTTGAGTTATAATCGGCCCTGACCTGCCGTCCCCTTGCTGACCCCTGCCATCGGTTGTTGACAGGTCTGTGCGTGCAGTGGGGCGCCATAGGAGAGGTGGGAGTCTTCCACAACATGCTGGGTGACGTGGACGAGTACCGCGGATACGTGCCGCAGAGCGTCGCTTCCTGTCTCACAACGCTCGACAAGCTCCTTAACCAGCCACTTCCGGTCGTGACGTCATACGTGGTGGCGGAGCGCAAGAGGCCTGTGAAGGCGGGAGAGAGCGACGGGCTAATTCAGGCCGTGGCGCACATTCTCGGTAACTAGGTTTCTCTTATTTGGGACTGTCGCTAACGTCTTTTGGTAATCGCTCTTCGTGTTGTAGTGATGGATTCGTACTAAAGGTATTTTGCAGAACTCGACTCACGATGATGATTTATAATGATTTATTTCTTATTGATAATTTCACTCACATTTTCAGTCTTCGTGTTATAATAAATGTGGCCTACGCTGTGGCTCCCATTTTTTTCGGTAAATAGTAAGAAACCGGCCTCAATTTTTTTCTACATCATTTTATTTTTTAGGCATTAAAGATGTGAAGAAGGTAAAAGAAGACATGACCTTGAACGCGCTTGGACTGGACTCGCTGATGGGAGCAGAGGTCAAACAGGCCTTGGCAAGATACGACGTTGACCTTCCTCTGGAGAGCATCCGAGAGCTGACCTTCAAGGGCCTCAAGGACATGTAGTTTCACTGCAGCTAAACAGGACCCTTCGGCAGTTCTCATATCATACGAGTTATCCAAATGTAGCGAATGCGTCAATCGCTATCCATAACTGACTACGGTGCTCATATAGCATATGATAACTGTATCTGACGTCTGTCTTTCGAAAAGAAGCGCCGCCTGGCGAATGCTGCCATGAAGCGCCGCCTGGGGAATGCTGCCATAAAGCGCCACCTGGCGAATGCTGCCATGAAGCGCCACCTGGCGAATGCTGTCGCCTGCGCCTGTGACATGAAGCGCTACCTAGCGAATATAGGGAAATATTGCGAAAAAGTGTTGTGGTTTCGGAAGAATTTATGTTTTTAATCGAAGTAAAAGTACCTATTTTATAAGTGAAAATTTGGCATAGCTTTTAATCAGCATTATGCAGTTCATGCGATTCGAGTGACATAAATGTTATTTTGCGGCCGTCGTGCATCACTGGAATCGGATACCATTGGCGCCATAATCACTTTGTATACATGGAAATGAGGCATTAGACACATGCATATAGAGAACATGGGCGTGTCCAGGGGAAGCACCGTGGGCACGTGCCTCCCCAATAGATAAACGAGTTCGTATCCTCCAAATAAAGCTAAGTAAAACATCACTAAATGAGTCTCATATGTCTCTACACCCCCTTTCAGACCCTAAAGCATATCTCTGCCCCCCCCCCCCCCCCACCTTTTCAAATTCTGTGCACCCCCCGGTCGTTAAAAAAAAAATGGAGCCCTTGCATGGTCACAATTTTGTTCAGCCCCTCCCCTGGTCGCAAGAATTCAGTATGCCCCCCCCCCCTACGGTCGTCAATTTTTTTTTATTGTGCCCCCCTTTCAAGGATTCCTTCACACGCCCTCGTAGAGCGCGTGCTGACGCCCTCGCCAATGCATTCCTATGCAATACAAGTTTGCCTTTTTGCTAAATGAATGGTTCATTTCTAATTTTCTCTGTAATCAATCAATGTCAACGTAGGGGATGAAGAACTGATATCTAGTCCACATAACGTTATAAAACTACCCGATTACAACGGTAGGGCGGCTGTGGTGTACCCATTGTGATATCGTTTATTGATACGGTCCTGATGCAAACAAAAAAACGCTGCCTCTGCACCATAGTAGCGTCTCCGCCTGCCTGCATGATGGCCTGACTTAGCATCGATAAAAACGACAGTAGTTAAAGACATTAGAATTGACGACAATTCATGCGTGTACAGTAACATATGTTAGACGTGACGGACATGTAAATACTTGTCAAACGTATCTCTATTCGCCGCGCATCCAAGCGGGCATGTTGCTCTACTGTGATCAGTTGTCACCTACAAACGTGTACCATCAGCGACATTATCTGTTGTCCTGCTCTGTAATTATATTTCCTGTGTTACATAAATAAAACCTTGCCGCTCAATAACTTGAGATGTGTTTGTTATATTCAATTGCGGACACATATGAAGGAATTTGTTAGATGATACTTAGTAATTCTAACTCAAAACACCGACATGGGGGTGGCAGGGGGGTGGGGGGACTACAGTCTGTGAACCCTTGCTGTCGTAACCCGGTGGCATTATTTGATGCCCCGTTTCAGACGTTGTCTAGTGATGACGCTGTATTGAGCGGTATGCGAGTAGATAAGTGTGACTTTAACGTAAGTCATTTCCAATCATACTTAAATACCCGTTATACCAAACACATTCACACGTAGATCCGCAAATGTATGCCCCCCACCCCCCCAACCCTTCCACAGACTTGCTGAAAACGTCGATCCCCTGACATTCCAATGCCCCACTAACCCCTTACTTAGGTCATGTAAAATCGTTATGCGTTATGCCTACCTCTCCTTACTAATCGACACGGAAAACTTCTGCCGCCTCGTTTTCTAATTTTACCAGAAATATTTCATTGCCAAGCAGGCCTAAACTCACTTTAGATTTGAGAGCTTGAGCCCAAGTAACACAGAATTTTGATTACCCTCATTATTCCAAACCTCCTTTTCTGTAGGTTGGGAACCGGCCTAGAGCTGCTCGCAGAATACTAGGCCGGTAACTAGTAATTTTTAAGCCTCCGTGATTGGTCGAGCGCCAGTTGTCGTGCAGATGCTATGGCAAGCCAAAATGATTTTTCATATCTTCAAGAAAATAAACGGTAAAATTGTTGTATACATGTCTTTACATGAGTTGGACATATGTCCTATTATTTAAAAACATATTACACCAGCGAGGTGACTATTCAGACCCTCTACACCCACCAGCGAGGTGACTATTTAGACCCTCCTCGCCCACCAGCGAGGTGACTATTCAGACCCTCTACACCCACCAGCGAGGTGACTATTTATTCAGACCTTCCACACCCACCAGCGAGGTGACTATTTAGACCCTCCACACCCACCAGTGAGGTGACTATTCAGACCCTCTACACCCACCAGCGAGGTGACTATTTAGACCCTCCTCGCCCACCAGCGAGGTGACTATTCAGACCCTCTACACCCACCAGCGAGGTGGCTATTTATTCAGACCTTCCACACCCACCAGCGAGGTGACTATTTAGACCCTCCACACCCACCAGCGAGATGATTATTTAGACCCTTCACACCCACCAGCGAGGTGACTATTCAGACCTTCCACACCCACCAGCGAGGTGACTATTCAGACCCTTCACACCCACCAGCGAGGTGACTATTTAGACCCTCCACACCCACCAGCGAGATGATTATTTAGACCCTTCACACCCACCAGCGAGGTGACTATTTAGACCCTCCACACCCACCAGTGAGGTGACTATTCAGACCCTCTACACCCACCAGCGAGGTGACTATTTAGACCCTCCTCGCCCACCAGCGAGGTGACTATTCAGACCCTCTACACCCACCAGCGAGGTGGCTATTTATTCAGACCTTCCACACCCACCAGCGAGGTGACTATTTAGACCCTCCACACCCACCAGCGAGATGATTATTTAGACCCTTCACACCCACCAGCGAGGTGACTATTCAGACCTTCCACACCCACCAGCGAAGTGCTTGATGCAGGTGGATAGGCTGGTTGACGTAGGTGGATAGGCTGGTTGATGCAGGTGGATAGGCTGGTTGATGCAGGTGGATAGGCTGGTTGATACATGGGGATAGGCTGGTTGATGCACGTGGATAGGCTGGTTGATGTAGGTGGATAGGCTGGTTGATGCAGGTGGATAGGCTGGTTGGTGCAAGTAGATAGGCTGGTTGATGCAAGTGGATAGGCTGGTTGATGTAGGTGGATAGGCTGGTTGATGTATGTGGATAGGCTGGTTGATGTAGGTTGATAGGCTGGTTGATGTATGTGGATAGCCTGGTTGATGTATGTGGATAGGCTGGTTGATGTAGGTTGATAGGCTGGTTGATGTAGGTTGATAGGCTGGTTGATGTAGGTTGATAGGCTGGTTGATTCAGGTGAATAGGCTGGTTGATGTATGTGGATAGGCTGGTTGATGCACGTGGGATAGGCTGGTTGATGTAGGTGGATAGGCTGGTTGATGCAGGTAGATAGACTGGTTGATGTATGTGGATAGGCTGGTTGAGGCACGTGGATAGGCTGGTTGATGTAGGTGAATAGGCTGGTTGATGCAGGTAGATAGACTGGTTGATGGACGTGGATAGGCTGGTTGATGTATGTGGATAGGCTGGTTGATGCAGGTAGATAGGCTGGTTGATGCAGGTGGATAGGCTGGTTGATGCACGTGGATAAGCTAGTTGATGCACATGGATAGGCTGGTTGATGCACGTGGATAGGCTGGTTGATTCAGGTGGATAGGCTGGTTGATGTATGTGGATAGGCTGGTTGATGCACGTGGGATAGGCTGGTTGATGTAGGTGGATAGGCTGGTTGATGCAGGTAGATAGACTGGTTGATGTATGTGGATAGGCTGGTTGAGGCACGTGGATAGGCTGGTTGATGTAGGTGAATAGGCTGGTTGATGCAGGTAGATAGACTGGTTGATGGACGTGGATAGGCTGGTTGATGTATGTGGATAGGCTGGTTGATGCAGGTAGATAGGCTGGTTGATGCAGGTGGATAGGCTGGTTGATGCAGGTGAATAGGCTGGTTGATGCAGGTAGATAGACTGGTTGATGCAGGTGGATAGGCTGGTTGATGTATGTGGATAGGCTGGTTGATGTATGTGGATAGGCTGGTTGATGCACGTGGATAGGCTGGTTGATGTATGTGGATAGGCTGGTTGATGTAGGTGGATAGGGTGGTTGATGCAGGTGGATAGGCTGGTTGATGTATGTGGATAGGCTGGTTGATGTAGGTGGATAGGCTGGTTGATGTAGGTGGATAGGGTGGTTGATGCAGGTTGATAGGCTGGTTGATGCACGTGGATAGGCTGGTTGATTCAGGTGGATAGGCTGGTTGATGCAGGTGAATAGGCTGGTTGATGCAGGTAGATAGACTGGTTGATGTATGTGGATAGGCTGGTTGATGTAGGTTGATAGGCTGGTTGATGTAGGTTGATAGGCTGGTTGATGCACGTGGATAGGCTGGTTGATGTATGTGGATAGGCTGGTTGATGTATGTGGATAGGCTGGTTGATGTAGGTGGATAGGCTGGTTGATGTAGGTGGATAGGGTGGTTGATGCAGGTGGATAGGCTGGTTGATGCAGGCGAATAGGCTGGTTGATGCAGGTGGATAGGCTGGTTGATTCAGGTGGATAGGCTGGTTGATGGACGTGGATAGGCCGGTTGATGCAAATGGATAGGCTGGTAGGTGCACGTGGATAGGCTGGTTGATGTAAGTGGATAGGCTGGTTGATGCAGGTAGATAGGCTGGTTCATGCAGGTGTGTAGGCTGGTTGATGCAGGTGGATAGGCTGGTTGATGCAGGTGAATAGGCTGGTTGATGCAGGTGGATAGGCTGGTTGATGGACGTGCATATAACGTGTATTATATTATTACCTAGGTTTATGTGTTATAATATAACCTTGTTTTATGTATTATATCATTGCCTTTTATTTTGTATTATATTATTACCTAGCTTTATGTACCCTATGTTTCTGTGAAAAGTCATGATACTTTAATAATCAAATGCCAACTTGTGAAGGACGCCCCCACACTTGATATTAGTGAATTCACTAGGTCTATAATGTCCTGACCCTCCCTAGTTTTGGGGCTTTGGTGATACACGACTCGCGGCTAAGCTACTTGAGATACAATTAAAAATTATAAATAGATACATTAAAAAAATTATAAATAGTTATAATAAAAATTATAAATAGATATAATAAAAATTATAAATAGATCTGATAAAACATTGTTGTTTTAAATTTAGAATATGGTAAGACAATAACATGACTATCTAAAGTTGATAAAGAGTCCTTGTCTATCATGGGCCCACTATTATTGGCATCACTTGTCTAAAAAAACGTAACGCTCTTGTTTAGACTTGCTCTCAATGTAAGGACGTCGTTATTAAATGTTATGTTTCTCATACCCGTCGGATCGATACATACGGTGCCGAAAATAATACTTCTGTCAGTAATGGCTGCCTTTTTTAGGGGGAAGAGGTGGGGGTTGTCGACCGACCGATCCGATTTTTGATGACCAGGGGACATGCCATGTCACATTCGTCTAGGGGTAATATAATTATAAATATAACAATACAACAAAATGAGGGCGAAAGATTGTATTTACAAAATTAATAATGATTTTCTTTCTTTCTTTCTCGCTCTTTCTCTTCATATATGCATCCACTGGTTTTGTTGTATCACGCACACAGGTCTGCTCTCGGCATTCACAGGTGAACTTCCCTAATTTTAGTTAATACAGGCACACAGCGATCAAGTTATCTTCCACTGCATCGTCACAGTAACACAGATAGAAATCTTGGCACACAGCCGCTCAATAACCTGGCACACAGCGGTTCAATAACCTGACACACAGCCGAGGGGTGGGTCCATTGCGGAAGGCCTGGCGATATGATTAAGAGTATTTAAGAAATACAGCTTCCCAAAACGGATAGACGACATATTTTTTATTCGTTGGCGCCATCACAATGACGAATATTTGTTACGACGGGACAATACGACCGAGAAACTAACGTTTTTTTGCATTTCCTACGAAAACGAGGGATTATGACGTCACACGGATTCTACGCGAGTGACAACGTTGGCGCAACGCTTCAAACAGAAAACTGACAAAAATTAAGAAACTCGGTCTTTTCGTGATCCAAAAGGGATACGAAAACATCTAACTGGTCTTATTTTATCTTTACCATGTGGTTTAATGACGCACCCGTGTGTTGTTACTCCATGCACTGCCCATTTTGACTGCGGAATGGCAAGTCGATGACTTGCTCTCGCCATTTTTGTTACCGCGGAGGCACGCGAAACTCTGTGACGTCACTCGCTGTTTGGTGAACTTGCGAAAGCCCGTGTGCAGGGCTAAATTTAGAACGTTATTTTTAGCTTTCAAGTGTTTTGAAGACGGATTTTTCCTTGTATATTCCCAAAGTTCTGCGCTTCATCGCTTCCAATTATTTTATCTCCCATAGCCATGTTTAGTGAAATGGTACTCATAGTCTTTAGAATAAACCTGGAAAGAAATTGACTTATAGCTGCCTATTCTTCAACATGGAGCACGTGTGTTTGTTTGTCCCCAAACAAAACTCTCGCGGCCCGATCGCGAGAACTGTATAGCCCTATATACTGGCACACAGTCTCATAAATATACTTGTACACAGCCGCATAACAAAATGGCATACAGCCTCACACTATAATGACACACAGCCTCACAATATAATGGCACACAGCCACATAACACTACGGCACACCGCCTCACAATATAATGAAACACAGCCCCACAATATAATGAAACACAGCCCCACAATATAATGACACACAGCCTTACCGCTTCTTCTGTCTCCCGTTATCCCTCTACTCCGACAACTGTGGTTCACTATATACCGACTATTACCACTCTTATCTCTACTATAATTACACTAAAGACACTGAGATTCACACACGTGCAGTCACACAAATAGACATTCCCAATAACTCTTAAACAACTTCAATTATTTGGCCATAGACTAGCAAGATTGATTAACTAATAGACAAAAGACATGAAAGTGACTCTACGAGGTAAGGGGGAGGTAAGGGGGAGAGGGTGGGGGGGGGGGGGCAAGGGGTATTTGCGTTCCTCGTTGGTCCGTTATGCTACCCAGTTTTTGTATATCATGTAACACTTGTTGAACTCAATGTACGGGTCAAGTGATTGTGGCGTTCGTGTGGTATGAGCCCATGGCTATGGTTGAACAATCTTAGACATTTTGCATTCTATGGTGAAAAATCAAATTCAAGCGACAAAATGAACTTGAATTAAACCTTTTTTTTTTTTTTACTTTTATTTCATAGGCAGCACAAACACATAATAACATAATAACACAAGCGTAGCGGTGGTTTGATACAAAATATAGTTCATGTCTCCATCTTAGTTTACTGACAGTCGAGGATATGGCGCAGAGGACTCCATTTAGTAAAATTTGATTGCATTTTTACATCCTTGAAAACACGGATTGCTGTCTTTCTATTTACTAACATATATATATGTTTTAGTAATCAATAATAAATGGTTTAACAGATTGCTACATCTGACATTAGATGACAAAGTGACAAATTGAACTGCCTAAATATGGTTAGTCGGTTTCAATAACTTAAAAGTATTATGTTAAGTAAAAGGAATTTTTATAGGCAATGCCTGCGTTCCGATTGCGTAAATAAAAATATGTTTAAACTAATTTAAAAATACTTTCTTATATGAAACTACTGATGTATGAACTCGTCCAAAGTTGTTGATCTCTTCCAAAGGAGCCATAATTGCTTACTGGCACAAAGTTTGACAATGACATGCCACCATCTTTCATTACAGGAAGTTGATCAATGCACATGTGTAAGGTAATCACGTGATCACATAGGCCATGCTACTGCTTTATTGATTACTTCCGGTTTACAGAGGGCCGGTGCGACAGCTCAGTGGGCTAGAGCGCTCGCATTGAGTGCTCTGTTCACCTGAGAGCCTAACGGCACGTGGGTCGGTGGTTCGAGCCCTGCTGTGGCCATGTCTCCCTTCCTTCTCCCATTGACGCGATATGACCAAAAGTGGTTAAAGCGTCCTGAATAACCAACCAACCAACCGGTTTACAGACCCCGTGATTTTGCCAGTGAAAGTACATGTTTTTATGTGAATTTCTGGTGACAGACTGGAGTATTTTTGCCTTTCAAGAAAGTTTGCTACTTGTCAGGGTGTAATAGAAAAAGGACTAAAAATTGTTTCTGTTATAAAGGGAGGGGGAAAACCTCTTCTGAATCGTCAATCCCGAAGAATTAGAGAGAGCAATATCGAATCTCCAGGATGAGGACTGCTCAAGACCGGACGCGGAAAAAAACTCTTTTTTTTTTAGAGTGAAAAGCGAATATCGAGGAATTCACGGACTGCTATAACGCAAATCTCTAAGAATACCTGGATGCCAATTGGGGAGATCGCAAAAGGTACCCCCCCCCCCCCCGCCCTTCTTATAAGGCTTTCCCACTGCAATAGGAGAACGAATCAGAGTTACATTTGGTCAAAGTCGAACAACCCGGAAATGGGGTTGTTCCACACCCATTTTACTATAGAACGCGACCAGGCTGTGTCTCACATACAGCTGTGTCTCACAAGCCCACATACAGCCTAGGGTTCTGGGCTGTGGTAGCGTCGTACTGATTGGAGTGATCGGGTTACAATCGCCTATTCCTCGCCTTTCCTTCCTTGCCCCTATTGGGTTAACGATTATGCAAGCGGCACTAGAGGCTCTGAACGAACAGAAGACATGTACGTTTTTTGAGCTGATACCCTGAGCCGCTTATCTTTCTCTCGTTATGCCAACAAGTCACTCCTATTCCGTATCTCCTGGCTCTCCCAGCGGCCCCTATTTGTCGTCTGAAACTCGCACCCCTTCTATCTCCTCTGACACCCACATATACACCCCCTTCTTCTCTGCTGGCACTCCCATTCCCTCCTTACCCTCTCCTGGCACTCCCATTTGCACTCCTGGCCTTCACATATTCCCTCCTTGTATCCTGGTACTCTCATTCCCTCCAGTTCCCTTCTTGGCATCCTCATCCCCTCCTTACCATCTCCTGGCCGCCCCTCTTTTTCTTCTGAAATTCACACCCCCTGTTCCTCCCCTGGAAGCCGCATTCACCCACAACCCACTCTTTTCTGGTGGCAGCCCCGCTGCCTTCTGCTTGTCCTCCTAACCTCACTTTCGTCCGCTCATTTTTAGCCACACCAGGTATTCCCAACAACTTCCTTTCTCCAGTACTTGCACTCTCACTTCTCCTCTCACCTCTCTTTCACGCTAATCACTCGTACGCTAGGAGTCGCTCCCTCTGGCGATTTTATAGCCTGCATACTATGACGTCACAGCTCATCGGTAAACATGGGATGAAACCTTAATTGAGGCGTGTTGAGGGGCAACGTGGCTAGAATCATTCTGATACCGATCAAGTAGTAGACTTCAAAAAACCACGAGAGAGCCAAATCGTTTAGCCATGTTTTCATTTGCTTTTGTGTATGGCGTAATTAAACAACTCCAACATACATGGCTATGACTAGCAGTCGAGTTTATTGTTTCCAGATGGAACCGAACAAGGAACTAAATAAATATGTTATTAAGAGTTTAATCAATAAATGCTCAGCTATGAATATGCATGAGGACTCAGTAGTGATTCATTATATGTTTGGGCTGTGGCTTTATATTGCAATATACAATATGTCACGATATGGAAAAAGGATATCACGCGATTGGTCAAGATATGGGAACGGATATCGCACAATTAATATTGTTAAATGTGCCCAAAAGCTAAGCATAATTAGCCTAAACCTTAAACTGTCTACATGTCCTTGAGGCCCTTGAAGGTCAGCTCTCGGATGCTCTCCAGAGGAAGGTCAACGTCGTATCTTGCCAAGGCCTGTTTGACCTCTGCTCCCATCAGCGAGTCCAGTCCAAGCGCGTTCAAGGTCATGTCTGCTTTTACCTTCTTCACATCTTTAATGCCTGAAAAATAAAATGATGTAGACAGAAATTGAGGCCGGTTTCTTACTATTTACCGAAAGAAAATGCGAGCCACAGCGTAGGCCACATTTATTATAACACGAAGACCGAGAATGTGAGTGAAATTATCAATAAGAAATAAATCATTATAAATCGTCATCATGAGTCGAGTTATGGAGAATGCCATCGAAGGCCTATAGTACGAATCCATCACTACAACACGAAGAGTTATTACCAAACACCTTAGCAATAAGAGAAACCTAGTTACCGAGAATGTGCGCCACGGCCTGAATTAGCCCGTCGCTCTCTCCCGCCTTCACTGGCCTCTTGCGCTCCGCCGCCACGTATGACGTCACGACCGGAAGTGGCTGGTTAAGGAGCTTGTCGAGCGTTGTGAGACAGGAAGCGACGCTCTGCGGCACGTATCCGCGGTACTCGTCCACGTCACCCAGCATGTTGTGGAAGACTCCTACCTCTCCTATGGCGCCCCACTGCACGCACAGACCTGTCAACAACCGATGGCACGGGTCAGCAAGGGGACGGCAGGTCAGGGCCGATTATAGCTCAAGGAAATGGAAACACCGGACATTACTTCACAACAAAGGACACGTTTGTTTGACAAGCCAAGCTACGAGACACGGCGGAGGGGGTCACCTGGCAAGCCCTGTTCCCGCCGCAGCTCGCACACCCGCTCCATGGACGAGTTGGCCAGGCCGTAGTTGGTCTGCCCCGCGTTGCCGAAGGTGGAGGCGGCCGAGGAGAAGGCGACGAAGGCGTGGAGCGCGCCTGCGCACATCTGTCGGCTGAGGCGGTCGAGGTGGATGGCGCCTAGGGCCTTGGTGTCGGCCAGCTGACGGAAGGAGGCGGCCGTCTGGCGGTCCAGGTAAGCGTCCTTCAGCGCCACCGCCAGGTGGAAGATGCCGCCCACGGGGCCTAGTGCCGCCGCTTCTCGCAAGAGGGCGCGCGCCTCGTTCTCGTCGGCCACTCCCAGCAGGGACACCGCCACCTATCGGCCGTGGGGGAACATAGGTCATTACATAGCAACAACACCGTCACATCATAAGTATCATTAGAGTCTCTTATCATTAGAGCTAAATACGTCAGATTCATTTATCAGAACCGTCAATTGGTGATGGACTGACATAAAAAGTGTATATCAACTGCTTTAATTATTCTTATTCACTCACATTCTTCTTGATTTAATATCTCATTGTTTATTGTTGGATCTGATGTGAGCTGTACTGACCTTGACCCCCGCCTCCCGCCAGAGCCGGACGCTGCGGCTCTGGTATCCATTGGTGATCCCGGTGCGGGATGTGAGCACCAGGTGGCGCGCCCCTCTCTGGACCAGCCAGCGAGCCAGCTCCAGACCGAAGCCCCCGAGACCCCCGGTCACGATGTAGCTCTTGTCCGGGTGGCAGGTGAACCGGGGCAGGGCGGCCAGACCAGCGCTCCGGGTGGACAGAACCCCCTCCACGGGCTCATCGCGAACCTACACACCGTCACAGCGAGGGAATCTCGACACTCAGTGGAATAGGCCGGACAAGGGAGTTACCTGGGTAGACTCGGAGAATGGGACGTGAAACAACCCCGATTGGAACAGGACTAGGTAGGCTTTCTCATGCGGTGAGCAAGAGTCATCACATTGTCTGACAAACCAACAAGATATTCACAGCTGTAACCTTAGTAACCTATGTTACTCCCCCCCCCCCCCTCCCCCCGTCACCTACCTTGATGAGGACCTTCCCGATGTGCTGGCCCTGCGCCATGTAGCGGAAAGCCTCCTCCACCTGGGAGTTCCCGAAGACCGTGCTCCTGATGGGCCGCACGGCGCCGCTCCGGATGCCGTCCGCCACCAGTCGGTACACCTCGGGCCATTCCGGATTGCCGGGCTCGAACAGGGCGTCCAGCAGGATGCCGTGGAAAGTGGTGTTACGCAGGAAGAAGGACAGGCCTGGGGAGAGATTGAAAGATTGAAGAGAGAAAGATTGAGAAGGATAGAGGTAGAGTACTGTAGCCATACACAGAGCGAGTAGAAAGACAGATCTGAGCTTTATCATGAAGTCAGTTTTGACTCGTCTTACGCTGTGGATGGTTCACTACGTGCACACTCTGCAGCCCCAACATACCCAGAGGGTTGTTCTCTGACAGGTCGTATTTGCCGATCTCCAAGAAGCGACCATGAGGAGCCAAGAGTCTCACACTGGCTTGAAGCTTCTCCTCCGCCAGCGAGTTGAGAACCACGTCAACACCAGCGCCCCCTGTGGCGCGGAGAATGTCGTCTTCAAAGGACAAATCTCTGGTGTTGGCGATACGTTCGTTGGTCAGCTGTGGGAATTTCTCCAGCAAGTAGGCCCTCTTCTCCTGCGTCCCCACGGTGGTGAAGACCTCGCACCCATAATGCAATGCGACAGCAATGGCGGCCTGTCCGACGCCGCCACTTCCGGAGTGGACGAGCACCCTGTCTCCCCGCCTGATGCGCCCGCGGACCACCAGGGCGTAGAAGACGGTCGCGTAGACGACGGGCACGGTGGCCGCCTCCTGCAGAGACCACGACTCGGGAACCTCCCACAGGAAGTCCTTGCTCACATCCACCACGGTGGCCAGACCCTGAAGTGAGACATCCCGGGGGTCAAACCGCTCTCACGGAACGCCCTACCAACCGACCCCGCCCAACGTGGTTACGTTACGTGTCACAGTGAGCGACAAGCGGTGAATGGGAGACTGTAACAACTTGGCTGTTTGTTTGAAGATACGTGTAGATAATACTGGGACATCAAGGCCTAAGTCAACATAAAGAACTGGGAGTCTCCATGACGGGAGGATTGTCGATGTTCGTTATGCTCTCCAGAACTTACCTTGGCCTCCAACAGCCCCATCACCCGCCGACCCTGGGGGTCAAGGCCGCTGAACTCAAGGCCCAACAAACAGTCCTTGTCCGCCAGCTTCCCTGCAATTACCATAGCAAAGGGTCAGTTTTTGACGTCACGGTCGTGCAAGACACCGCATGTATCTGCAGACATTGAAAGAACGTTAATTGGTTGAGAACGCAACCGCGGTATTGAATATCAGAGGGAAAATATTGTTGTTTCAGGTCCGTGTTGTGCACACGCAAGGTAAAAAAGGCCAAGAGATTTTATGTTTAATGAACTATGCCTCCGATTAAATTGCCCAGACTGGGTTTCGACCAAGGTCTTATAGCTCTGCAGTGGAGGGTTTTACCACCCGGCCACTAGCGTTTATACCTAAAATAGCGTCCCTTGGTAACTTTCGTACCTGGTGTGGCGTCCGGTGGAAGCCTTCATACCTGGTATGGCGTCCGGTAGTAGCTTTTAAACCTGGAATATTGTCTGCTGGTGGTAGCTTTCACACCTGGTATATCGTCCGGTGATAGCTTTATTATCTGGTATGACGTCCGGTAGTAGCTTTCATACCTGGAATGGCGTCCGGTGGAAGCTTTCACACCTGGTATATCGTTCGGTGGTAGCTTTCACACCTGGTATATCGCCCGGTGATAGCTTTCACACCTGGTATGACGTCCGGTAGTAGCTTCCATACCTGGAATGGCGTCCGGTAGTAGCTTCCATACCTGGTATGGCGTCCGGTAGTAGCTTTCATACCTGGAATGGCGTCCGGTAGTAGCTTCCATACCTGGAATGGCGTCCGGTAGTAGCTTCCATACCTGGAATGGCGTCCGGTAGTAGCTTTCATACCTGGAATGGCGTCCGGTAGTAGCTTCCATACCTGGTATGACGTCCGGTAGTAGCTTTCATACCTGGAATGGCGTCCGGTGGTAGCTTTCATACCTGGAATGGCGTCCGGTAGTAGCTTTCATACCTGGAATGGCGTCCGGTAGTAGCTTCCATACCTGGAATGGCGTCCGGTAGTAGCTTTCATACCTGGAATGGCGTCCGGTAGTAGCTTCCATACCTGGAATGGCGTCCGGTAGTAGCTTTCATACCTGGAATGGCGTCCGGTAGTAGCTTCCATACCTGGAATGGCGTCCGGTAGTAGCTTCCATACCTGGAATGGCGTCCGGTAGTAGCTTTCATACCTGGAATGGCGTCCGGTAGTAGCTTCCATACCTGGAATGGCGTCCGGTGGGAGCTTTCCTGTCGCTAGCATGATGTCCCGGAAGTTGAGAGCCGTGTAGATGACGTCACAGAGGTCCTTGTCGGGGTGACTGGCGGGGTTGAAGTCCTTGAGGGGGGATTCGATCCAGCTGAGGCTGGCCAGGTCTCCCTTGGTCAGAACGTTGACGTAGGCCGCTCGAGTGTTCACTGATACCATCAACACACACCCAACACTTATATTAGCCACAGAGGTAGAATGTGTTTCATGAGCTCACATATTGACGTCCAATGATAGCCAAGTCAAGAGAGATAAATGCGACTGTGTCTTATAAATTGTAACACACGATGACGCATGATTTAACTTATTATTGATGTGTATTATTATTTAGTTATTATTCGTGTATTTATTTCTAATTTATCCGTTATGTATTTATTTCTAATTTATGTATTGTTATTAGTTATTTATAATTGATGTATTTATAATTATTTATTTATTATTTAAATAGTTGTCTCATCTCCCGCCTATCTATATTAGTCCTGAGGACTGTCGAGGCCGTCACCTGTTTGCTCTGTCTTCAGGGCGAGCGTGTGGTATGCCCCCCACTGGGAATCCTTCAGGACCATCATGGCCAATCCCTTTCGGAGCAGCGCCCGGAACTCATCAGACTCCGACGGCGGCAACTTCTGGCCTTCCTCCGCGTTGAAGAGACACCTGGCGACAAGGATGTAAACTGACCTTAGACAGGTGGCCTGGATTCGGGGTGCCAAATGCCCGTATGACAGGTGTATTTAGCGTGTCTGGAGTCATATGAAGTGAGTGCTGGTGAACTTACTTGAAGACGTGGCCCGCTTTCTCCCGCCGCAGACAGGTCAGCAGACCCAGGATCCCGCTCGTCCGGCAGTTGTCCGCCGTGATCCAGATCTCCCGGAGCTCCTCCCCGGCCTTGACCCTGGCCTGGTTCTGTTTCCAGGCGTCCTTGACCTTCTCGATCCAGGTGCAGTCCGTGGCCGTGACGTCAATGACGTCGACGTCCTGGTGCCGCAGCAGCGCCCTCTGGGGACTGTTCCGGAAGAGGAAGAGTGTGTTGAGGAGTCCGTCCGACTTCTGGGCCACGAGGTCCAGCCCGGCGTCCTGGATCAGATGCACCCAGCGAGAGGCGTCGCAGTAGGGCCCACAGGTCCGGCCGTCCAGGTGTCCGGGTGCCACGCCGTACAGCGGGGCCTCCACAGCCGTGGCCACGGAGAAGTCCTCCGTCGGCTCCGCCACCAACAGGAAGCCACCACTCTTCAACAGCGTCTTCACCGTCCCCAGAAACTGCTTCAGGTCACCCTCTCGGTGCAGCACGTTGTCCAGGACGACGAGGTCACACTCCGTGACCTTGGCGGGAGCCTCCTGGCCGACCTTCTGCCGGTCCCATGTCACAGTCTCCACTTCGAGGCTCTCCAGCTCTGCCAAATCAACGCCCTTGAACTGAGCGCCTGTGATCAGATATTTCACCTTGACTGACGGGTTGAGGGTCATCATGGGCACGGCGTCTTGGTACAGTTGACTCGTGGCGCCCTCTATCTCGGTGACCTTGGCCTGATAGTCCTCGGCGTTAAGCATCACGATGTCGAGCAGCGGTTTGAGGACCCTCTCCCGCCTCATGTTGGCCAGCAGCTTGTCTCCCCGCAGGGTGGCGCTGCTCTGGCTCAGCACCTCCGCTGGTGCTCCCTTCTCAGAGTCGTACGCCTCGCCCAACACCTGAACACATCGACAGCAATGTGTTACAGTCGATCAGACTGCCTTGTGGCAGAGTAATTTATATATGTTTCTGTATGACGGAGTAAATTAATATCTTGGTAACAGATAATGATCTGGCAACGTAGTAGCTATGTAGCAAGTTTACAAGCAAGGCATGCAATGTAAACTGTTCCTGGGGTAATGGATATTATATATATATATCGCACATTACACAGTTGATTTATCCTTATTGAAATGTTACCACATTTTACGTATTGTTAACTGCGATGCCCACAACCCTGGCGCGTTCTGTGGCGGCGGTGTGAGGTGTGACCTGGGCGTTACCTTCAGCAGAGTGAGGTGTGACCTGGGCGTTACCTTCAGCAGAGTGAGGTGTGACCTGGGCGTTACATTCAGCAGAGTGAGGTGTGACCTGGGCGTTACCTTCAGCAGAGTGAGGTGTGACCTGGGCGTTACCTTCAGCAGAGTGAGGTGTGACCTGGGCGTTACCTTCAGCAAAGTGAGGTGGGACCTGGGCGTTACCTTCAGCAGAGTGAGGTGTGACCTGGGCGTTACCTTCAGCAGAGTGAGGTGTGACCTAGGCGTTACCTTCAGCAGAGTGAGGTGTGACCTGGGCGTTACCTTCAGCAGAGTGAGGTGTGACCTTGGCGTTACCTTCAGCAGAGTGAGGTGTGACCTGGGCGTTACATTCAGCAGAGAGAGGTGTGACCTTGGCGTTATCTTCAGCAGAGTGAGGTGTGACCTGGGCGTTACCTTCAACAGAGTGAGGTGTGACCTAGGCGTTACCTTCAGCAGAGTGAGGTGTGACCTTGGCGTTACCTTCAGCAGAGTGAGGTGTGACCTGGGCGTTACATTCAGCAGAGTGAGGTGTGACCTTGGCGTTACCTTCAGCAGAGTGAGGTGTGACCTGGGCGTTACATTCAGCAGAGTGAGGTGTGACCTGGGCGTTACCTTCAGCAGAGTGAGGTGTGACCTGGGCGTTACCTTCAGCAGAGTGAGGTGTGACCTGGGCGTTACCTTCAGCAGAATGAGGTGTGACCTGGGCGTTACATTCAGCAGAGTGAGGTGTGACCTGGGCGTTACATTCAGCAGAGTGAGGTGTGACCTGGGCGTTACCTTCAGCAGAGTGAGGTGTGACCTGGGCGTTACCTTCAGCAGTGTGAGGTGTGACCTGGGCGTTACCTTCAGCAGAGTGAGGTGTGACCTGGGCGTTACATTCAGCAGAGTGAGGTGTGACCTGGGCGTTACATTCAGCAGAGTGAGGTGTGACCTTGGCGTTACCTTCAGCAGAGTGAGGTGTGACCTGGGCGTTACCTTCAGCAGAGTGAGGTGTGACCTGGGCGTTACATTCAGCAGAGTGAGGTGTGACCTTGGCGTTACCTTCAGCAGAGTGAGGTGTGACCTGGGCGTTACCTTCAGCAGAGTGAGGTGTGACCTGGGCGTTACCTTCAGCAGAGTGAGGTGTGACCTGGGCGTTACCTTCAACAGAGTGAGGTGTGACCTGGGCGTTACCTTCAGCAGAGTATGAGTCTCCTCCTGTGCCAGGGTGTCCACCAGGCGGCGCTCCGCGGTGGCCGCCATCTTCATCCGGTACCGATCCACCGTGTCGTGGACCCACTTTTGCTGCGAGGGCGCCATCTGGAGGCCGTCCCGCTGTAGCCAGGCCTGGAGGTGCTCCATGGCGAGGGCGCGACAGGTGCGTGTGTAGAGGACGAGGTCAGGGCGGGCGGCGTCCAGGGCAGTCTCCACGAAAGGCACGAAGGAGTATTCGCGCAGCAGCGGCTCGTCATTGGACTGCTTCTTCCTGGGCGCCACGGTCGTGTGGAAGCCCGAGATCTCCACCCCGCCAGCCGCACACACGTCCAGGATCGGGTCAACGCGGACGTCGATCACTGCGGACACACAGGGATAGTTGGATCTAGTTTCCATGATTTTAATCAGAGCCTCTTGACAGTGTTAAAGTGGTGCTTTCCTTTATGCTAATTAGGTCAGAGGTCATTTAATGTGACGCACCTTATATTTACTTCCGGTGGGAATGTCGATGCGAAAACACGACTTGGCGACAACTGACCAGTGGCGGTGCTACCTTATACACTCAAGTAGAAATGTGCTCCATATGAAGAGAGCTAATTTATTGTTGGATCTGATCATAGCGGTTTCCATGATTTTAATCAGAGCCTCCTATGTTAAAATGGTGCTTTTCTTTATGCTGATAGGCGTATTAAACGTTTCTGCCTTGACAAATGAATGACTTTGAATCTAGACTCTATTGGTACCTTTCTGGTCGTCCAGCGTGCGCACGCAGCTCTCAGTAACCCTGGGGTCAATGCGGACACTTCTGAACCTGGTGGGCAGCACGAGGCCGTTGCCTACGTCACTCATGACGTATGTCTGCAGCATGGCGTCGATAAAGGGGGTGTAATCGTCCCTCCACCTGAGGACGCCATCTTGGCCTGGGGAGACACGTCAACCAAAGTGTCAACTAGTCGTGCGTTATCACTACAGGTGTATCGTGGACAATATGTCACAATTATGTCACTGACAGAGCTGTCTTACAAAGTAATAACTCACATGTACTACATAACAAGTACTGATAACTGTATATACCGATTACTGTTCTTAGTGGTCAATAATATTAGTTATTATTGTTATGAATTCAACTCTATATTTTACTTTCATTCGCTTAATTAATTAATTATCTCCCTCATAAACCCGCAACAGGGATAAAGTCAGGTTTGTGCTAGAGATGAATGATGACCTATATATACATGTAGTTCAATGCCATCACTGACCGTCGCCAGCCACAGACACGATTCCCTGGAAGCTGGGGCCGTACTCGTAGCCTCTCATCTTGAGCGCCTTATACACGTCTCCGGTGTTTAGTCGCTCCACAGGACGGCTGGCGTTAGATTGCCTAGGCAACGGGTGGGTCAGGACAGGGTCGCTGGGGACGGAGACACGCCCAGTCATAACCAAGCCCCCTCCCTCTCGGATTTCGACGAGACCTTTCCCTGGCAGGATGTTGACCTCAAAGGTCACTTGGCCTGCATGTGGAAAACATACAACCAATGGTATCAGATATAGGTTTAATATCAGTAATAAATAAGATAATACTGGTGACAATAGCATAATGATGAAGTTATTGATGACAATAGCATAACTAATGATGAAAGTAGTATTGACAATGATATCACTGTTGACCAATGCTAATACGGCCCTAATAATACGGATGATAATAATAATTAGTGATTCTAATAATAATTATAACGATATCATGAAAACACAGGTAGTAATAAAAAGATAACGGGGTTATAATAACTCATAATTCTGGCCAGATCGTAGAAAACCGGCCTACTTCTCTGTCCGGTATGTGGGATGCCTATCTGTACTGACCAGAAGCTGGCAGGATGGTGGCCCTCTTGATGTAGACATCCTCGAAGGCGACGGCCATCTTGTCGAAGCTGAGCCCCTTGAGTTTGGCGAGGGCCTTCCAGGCCAGGACTAGGTAGCCCGTGCCGGGGTAGAGCAGGCGGCCGTCGATGCGGTGCCCCACCACCGAGTAGTCGGCGCTGCCCGGCGTCGAGGCGTCGATCTTAAAGACACAGGCGCCGGCGTCGGAGCCGCCTTTGCCGCCGTAGAGGAAGCGATCGACGGTCGGGAAGTCAAACTGCTGGGAGTGGTCCCACTGGACGAGGGGGGCCAACATCGGGGTGCCCCGGTCCACGGGGAACGCCACCGGCTCGTGCAGCCGCAGGGAGTCGAACGTGTACCCAGCCGCGTACACCCTGCAACGGTACACAGGCGTACACTATCAGAGGAGCACGGAGTGTACAACGGTACACAGGCGTACACTATCAGAGGAGCATGGAGTGTACAACGGTACACAGGCGTACACTATCAGAGGAGCATAGGGTGTACAACGGTACACAGGCGTACACTATCAGAGGAGCATAGAATGTACAACGGTACACAGGCGTACACTACCAGAGGAGCATAGAGTGTACAACGGTACACAGGCGTGGACTATCAGAGGAGCATATAGTGTACAACGGTACACAGGCGTACACTATCAGAGGAACATAGAGTGTACAACGGTACACAGGCGTACACTATCAGAGGAGCATAGAGTGTACAACGGTACACAGGCGTACACTATCAGAGAAGCATGGAGTGTACAACGGTACACAGGCGTCACTATCAGAGGAGCATAGAGTGTACAACGGTACACAGGCGTACACTATCAGAGGAGCATAGAGTGTACAACGGTACACAGGCGTACACTATCAGAGGAGCATAGAGTGTACAACGGTACACAGGCGTCACTATCAGAGGAGCATAGAGTGTACAAGGCGTACACTATCAGAGGAGCATAGAGTGTACAACGGTACACAGGCGTACACTATCAGAGGAGCATAGAGTGTACAACGGTACACAGGCGTCACTATCAGAGGAGCATAGAGTGTACAAGGCGTACACTATCAGAGGAGCATAGAGTGTACAACGGTACACAGGCGTACACTATCAGAGAAGCATGGAGTGTACAACGGTACACATGCGTACACTATCAGAGGAGCATATAGTGTACAACGGTACACAGGCGTACACTATCAGAGGAACATAGAGTGTACAACGGTACACATGCGTACACTATCAGAGGAGCATAAAGTGTACAACGGTACACAGGCGTACACTATCAGAGGAGCATAGAGTGTGCAACGGTACACAGGCGTCACTATCAGAGGAGCATATAGTATACAATGGTACACAGGCGTGCACTACCAGAGGAGCATAGAGTGTACAACGGTACACAGGCGTACACTATCAGAGGAGCATGGAGTGTACAACGGTACACAGGCGTACACTATCAGAGGAACATAGAGTGTACAACGGTACACAGGCGTACACTATCAGAGAGGCATAGAGTGTACAACGGTACACAGGCGTACACTATCAGAGGAGCATAGAGTGTACAACGGTACACAGGCGTACACTATCAGAGGAAAATAGAGTGTACAACGGTACACAGGCGTACACTACCAGAGGAACATACAGTGTACAACGGTACACAGGCGTACACTATCAGAGGAGCATAGAGTGTACAACGGTACACAGGCGTACACTATCAGAGGAGCATAGAGTGTACAACGGTACACAGGCGTCACTATCAGAGGAGCATAGAGTGTACAACGGTACACAGGCGTACACTATCAGAGAGGCATAGAGTGTACAACGGTACACAGGCGTACACTATCAGAGGAGCATAGAGTGTACAACGGTACACAGGCGTACACTATCAGAGGAAAATAGAGTGTACAACGGTACACAGGCGTGCACTATCAGAGGAGCATACAGTGTACAACGGTACACAGGCGTGCACTATCAGAGGAGCATACAGTGTACAACGGTACACAGGCGTACACTATCAGAGGAACATAGAGTGTACAACGGTACACAGGCGTACACTTCCAGAGGAGCATAGTGTGTACAACGGTACACAGGCGTGCACTATCAGAAGGAGCATACAGTGTACAACGGTACACAGGCGTACACTATCAGAGGAACATACAGTGTACAACGGTACACAGGCGTACACTATCAGAGGAGCATAGAGTGTACAACGGTACACAGGCGTACACTATCAGAGGAGCATAGAGTGTACAACGGTACACAGGCGTCACTATCAGAGGAGCATAGAGTGTACAACGGTACACAGGCGTACACTATCAGAGAGGCATAGAGTGTACAACGGTACACAGGCGTACACTATCAGAGGAGCATAGAGTGTACAACGGTACACAGGCGTACACTATCAGAGGAAAATAGAGTGTACAACGGTACACAGGCGTGCACTATCAGAGGAACATAGATTGTACAACGGTACACAGGTGTGCACTACCAGAGGAGCATAGAGTGTACAACGGTACACAGGCGTACACTATCAGAGGACCATAGAGTGTACAACGGTACACAGGCGTACACTATCAGAGGAGCATAGAGTGTACAATATAGCTGGTGTGTATAGGGTGTAACATACATAGAGCATGCATTGTGCAGCATACATGGAGCCTACATGGTGCAGTGTCGGGGTGAACATCACACGTACCGTATGCACGACAGGTGTAGCCACAGCAAGGATAAGGACCATTCAGCAGACCGGTGTCTGACTTTACTCACACACACCTCAGTCATTGAGGTGCAGAGCAGACCTAGCGTCAGGCCGCCAAAGACTTACTTTCCCAGGTTGGAGAAGAGGAACTCGAGGTTGTCGGGGTGTTGTTTCTTCATCATGGAACAGACAGTACAGCTGCGCGGCAGACTTTTCTTGAGGACGCCCTGGAAGAGTCCGTGCGGACCAATCTCCAAGACGATGGCGTTGTCTGGGATGTGTTGGACGGCCTCGTGGAAGAGCACTGGTTCCGTCAGGTTGTTGACCATGTACTCTGAGGGTCCGCGCAGGTTGAGCTCCGCCTCCCAGCGCGCCTCGGGAATCGAAGTGCTCAGGAAGCGCTTCGTGAAGGGACGGAGGGGCGCGCAATCCTGGAGAGAGGCGGTGGAGTAACGTATTATCGCTCAGAGTCGATGGGGATCTCGTCAGCGGTGACTTCAATGACCTAAATTATTAGGGATTATTTACTCCTATGTAACTCGATATAACTATTAAAGACACTAACAAAGACAACTGCGGCCTTGACCATCCCCCCTCCCCCCCACTTCCCCTACACTCACCCCCGCCATGTCGGCCCTGATGTTGTCCGCCACCTTGGCGACCAGCGGCGAGTGGAAGGCGCGGCCTGACGAGTCGACCTCGCGGACAAAGACGCCTTCCGCCTCGAGTTGTTGTATCATCTGTGTGAGCGCCTTCCGCTCCCCGGACACCGTGACGCTGGTCTGGGCGTTGTGGCAGGCGGCCACCACCCCCGGGGGACAGCGGGCCTTGGCCTCCTCCCAGCTCAGCCCCACGGCCGCCATGCCCCCGGTCGGCAGGCTGGGGTCGGCGCAGTGCACGCCCTTGCTGTAGGTCGAGCTGAGGATGTCGGCGGCCAGACCCCGCCCGTCACAGTACTGTGCGGCCGCCTCGCCCGCCGAGTGGCCGAACATACCCTGTGGCTCAATGCCCAACTCCCTCAGCAAGTCCACCATGGCGATCTGAAGGTCAAGGACGAACATAAAACATGCCCTTTGGCGCAATGCCCAGTTCTCTCAGCAAGTCCACCATGGCGATCTGAAGGTCAAGGACAAACATTAAACATGCCTTGTGGCTCAATGCCCAGCTCCCTCAGCAAGTCCACCATGGCGATCTGAAGGTCAAGGACAAACATTAAACATGTCTTGTGGCTCAATGCCTAGCTCCCTCAGCAAGTCCACCATGGCGATCTGAAGGTCAAGGACAAACATTAAACATGCCTTGTGGCTCAATGCCTAGCTCCCTCAGCAAGTCCACCATGGCGATCTGAAGGTCAAGGACAAACATTAAACATGCCTTGTGGCTCAATGCCTAGCTCCCTCAGCAATTCCACCATGGCGATCTGAAGGTCAAGGACAAACATTAAACATGCCTTGTGGCTCAATGCCCAGCTCCCTCAGCAAGTCCACCATGGCGATCTGAAGGTCAAGGACAAACATTAAACATGTCTTGTGGCTCAATGCTCAGCTCCCTCAGCAAGTCCACCATGGCGATCTGAAGGTCAAGGACAAATATTAAACATGCCTTGTGGCTCAATGCCCAGCTCCCTCAGCAAGTCCACCATGGCGATCTGAAGGTCAAGGACAAACATTAAACATGCCTTGTGGCTCAATGCCCAGCTCCCTCAGCAAGTCCACCATGGCGATCTGAAGGTCAAGGACAAACATTAAACATGCCTTGTGGCTCAATGCCTAGCTCCCTCAGCAATTCCACCATGGCGATCTGAAGGTCAAGGACAAACATTAAAGATGCCTTGTGGCTCAATGCCCAGCTCCCTCAGCAAGTCCACCATGGCGATCTGAAGGTCAAGGACAAACATTAAACATGTCTTGTGGCTCAATGCTCAGCTCCCTCAGCAAGTCCACCATGGCGATCTGAAGGTCAAGGACAAATATTAAACATGCCTTGTGGCTCAATGCCCAGTTCCCTCAGCAAGTCCACCATGGCGATCTGAAGGTCAAGGACAAACATTAAACATGCCTTGTGGCTCAATGCCCAGCTCCCTCAGCAAGTCCACCATGGCGATCTGAAGGTCAAGGACAAACATTAAACATGTCTTGTGGCTCAATGCTCAGCTCCCTCAGCAAGTCCACCATGGCGATCTGAAGGTCAAGGACAAATATTAAACATGCCTTGTGGCTCAATGCCCAGCTCCCTCAGCAAGTCCACCATGGCGATCTGAAGGTCAAGGACAAACATTAAACATGCCTTGTGGCTCAATGCCCAGCTCCCTCAGCAAGTCCACCATGGCGATCTGAAGGTCAAGGACAAACATTAAACATGCCTTGTGGCTCAATGCCCAGCTCCCTCAGCAAGTCCACCATGGCGATCTGAAGGTCAAGGACAAACATTAAACATGTCTTGTGGCTCAATGCTCAGCTCCCTCAGCAAGTCCACCATGGCGATCTGAAGGTCAAGGACGAACATTATGATGCCCCGTGGCTCAATGCCTAGCTCTTTCAGCAATGCCGTGATAGCGATCTGAAGGTCAAGAATGACCGTTAAGATCAATCAGTCCGTTTGACGCAAGTTTAAGAAGACGCCTTTGACCGGCCGAATCAGTTATATACGTTAGACATGAGGTAGACAAGCTATAATAAGTGACCGGAAGTGACGCAATATGCTAGGCCAAGTCTGTAGGGGTCCGTAACTGACCTGGACGCTGCAGATCCCGATCTGGCAGTTGACCGTGGACTTGTAGTCCTCCTCGGTCCCGTTCTGAATCAGCCGGAGGAGGTCGACTCCAAACGGCTTCAGGACGTCGTGTGAGCGCTGGATGGATTCCCTGAAGACCCGGATGTCCATCAGCTCCCTGCCCATACCGGGCCACTGACAGCCCATCCCGGAGAAGACGAACCACACCGGACGGGTGTCGCCGTCAAACGGACAGTCCTGGAACGAGGTGAAAAGACGGGTGGTGAGGGCTTCTCGGACACATCTCAGGGGACGAGAGAACACACCGCTTATGTCTGACGGAATCAGTGATGGCAGGAGGACGAAGGAGAGATCAAGCATACCGGGCGCTGTGAATGCTGTATTACTGTCAGTATTTAGACTAGACTGTGTTGGGCCATGGCCTGGGGGGGGGGGTGGGGGGGCGAAGGAGAGATCAAGCATACCGGGCGCCTGTGAATGCTGTATTACTGTCAGTATTTAGACTAGACTGTGTTGGGCCATGGCCTGGGGGGGGGGGGGGGGGCGAAGGAGAGATCAAGCATACCGGGTGCCTGTGAATGCTGTATTACTGTCAGTATTTAGACTAGACTGTGTTGGGCCATGGCCTGGGGGGGGGGGCGAAGGAGAGATCAAGCATACCGGGCGCTGTGAATGCTGTATTACTGTCAGTATTTAGACTAGACTGTGTTGGCCCATGGCCTGGGGGGGGGGGGGGGGCGAAGGAGAGATCAAGCATACCGGGCGCTGTGAATGCTGTATTACTGTCAGTATTTAGACTAGACTGTGTTGGGCCATGGCCTGGGGGGGGGGGGCGAAGGAGAGATCAAGCATACCGGGCGCTGTAAATGCTGTATTACTGTCAGTATTTAGACTAGACTGTGTTGGGCCATGGCCTGGGGGGGGGGGGGGGGCGAAGGAGAGATCAAGCATACCGGGCGCTGTGAATGCTGTATTACTGTCAGTATTTAGACTAGACTGTGTTGGGCCATGGCCTGGGGGGGGGGGGGCGAAGGAGAGATCAAGCATACCGGGCGCTGTGAATGCTGTATTACTGTCAGTATTTAGACTAGATTGTGTTGGGCCATGGCCTGGGGGGGGGGGGGCGGGGGGGCGAAGGAGAGATCAAGCATACCGGGCGCTGTGAATGCTGTATTACTGTCAGTATTTAAACTAGACTGTGTTGGCCCATGGCCTGGCGGGGGGGGGGGGCGAAGGAGAGATCAAGCATACCGGGCGCTGTGAATGCTGTATTACTGTCAGTATTTAGACTAGACTGTGTTGGGCCATGGCCTGGGGGGGGGGGGCGAAGGAGAGATCAAGCATACCGGGCGCTGTGAATGCTGTATTACTGTCAGTATTTAGACTAGACTGTGTTGGGCCATGGCCTGGGGAGGGGGGGGGGTGCGAAGGAGAGATCAAGCATACCGGGCGCTGTGAATGCTGTATTACTGTCAGTATTTAGACTAGACTGTGTTGGGCCATGGCCTGGGGGGGGGGGGGGGGGGCGAAGGAGAGATCAAGCATACCGGGCGCCTGTGAATGCTGTATTACTGTCAGTATTTAGACTAGGCTGTGTTGGGCCATGGCCTGGATGGGGGGGGGGGGGGGGGGCGAAGGAGAGATCAAGCATACCGGGCGCCTGTGAATGCTGTATTACTGTCAGTATTTAGACTAGGCTGTGTTGGGCCATGGCCTGGGGGGGGGGGCCGAAGGAGAGATCAAGCATACCGGGCGCTGTGAATGCTGTATTACTGTCAGTATTTAGACTAGACTGTGTTGGGCCATGGCCTGGGGGGGGGGCGAAGGAGAGATCAAGCATACCGGGCGCTGTGAATGCTGTATTACTGTCAGTATTTAGACTAGACTGTGTTGGGCCATGGCCTGGGGGGGGGGGGGCGAAGGAGAGATCAAGCATACCGGGCGCTGTGAATGCTGTATTACTGTCAGTATTTAGACTAGACTGTGTTGGGCCATGGCCTGGGGGGGGGAGGGGGGGCGAAGGAGAGATCAAGCATACCGAGCGCCTGTGAATGCTGTATTACTGTCAGTATTTAGACTAGACTGTGTTGGGCCATGGCCTGTGGGGGGGGGGGGGCGAAGGAGAGATCAAGCATACCGGGCGTCTGTGAATCCTGTATTACTGTCAGTATTTAGACTAGACTGTGTTGGGCCATGGCCTGGGGGGGGGGGGGGGGCGAAGGAGAGATCAAGCATACCGGGCGCGTGTGAATGCTGTATTACTGTCAGTATTTAGACTAGACTGTGTTGGGCCATGGCCTCGGGGGGGGGGGGGGGCGAAGGAGAGATCAAGCATACCGGGCGCCTGTGAATGCTGTATTACTGTCAGTATTTAGACTAGACTGTGTTGGGCCATGGCCTGGGGGAGGGGGGTGGGGGCGATGGAGAGATGAAGCATACCGGGCGCCTGTGAATGTTGTATTACTGTCAGTATTTAGACTAGACTGTGTTGGCCCATGGCCTGGGGGGGGGGGGGGGCTCGCACCTGGACGTCCACGGTGCCGCTGCCCCTGTTCAGGGTGACGTAGCCCCGGCAAGGGAAGCCCGCGGGAGGAGCGCCGCTGTTCTCCTGTAACAACGCCTGCATCTGGACGTTGTCGGCGTTGGCCTGCAGTGCCGCCAGCGCGTGCTCCACGGCCTCGGGCGTCCGGCCCGCAAACAGGGCCAGGCGGGGCGCATGCGCGGCCGGATGCGGTGGTCGAGCCTCGGTCCGGTTGGACCGGATCACCGTGTGGGCGTTACTGCCGCCGAATCCGAAGTTATTGAGGCCGGCGTACCCCCCGGACCAGGGGGTGTTCTCGCTGACCACCTTCAGGGTGCCGTCAAGCAGGGAGGGGATGGTGGGGTTGGGCGACTTGTAGTGCAGGTTGGCGGGCAGCACGCCAGTCTCCATGGCCATAACCAGCTTGACCAAAGATGCCACTCCTGGAAGGCATCACAGACACTTTAAAGAGATGGTGGATATCTACGGAGGCGAGGTGGGATGGAGGCGAGGAGAGGAAGAGCGGGGGTGGGATATCAGCAATAAGGAGATAAATTACTGTGGAGGGATGCGGTGGAGGTAAGAAGGGCTAGAGCGGGGGGGGGGGGGTGACAATAATAAGAAGATAAAAGGCTGTAGGGGACGTAGCAAACATGATCGTTATGACATTCTACCTGAGACGCCTTCGCAGTGCCCCATGTTAGACTTGAGAGAGCCGACGAGGAGGGGGGTTGTCCTGCCCGGACACATGGCCCTGGCGATCCCGGCCAGCTCGACGGGGTCCCCGGCCGGGGTGCCCGTCCCGTGGGCCTCCATGTAGGTCACCTCCAGGGGACTGACGCCAGCGTTCTTGTACGTCCTCTCCATCAGAGACGCCTGACCCTCCGTCGATGGGAAAGAGATGCCTTGAAAACCAATATGCCATCGGCTGTATGTTAGATTGGAGAAATAACTGCCACACTAGGGGAGAGGGGCGGGGGGGGGGGGGTTATTAAGGGTTAATGGCATACAAGTGGTATGTGCTATTGCAGAGATGGACGTCTTATTAAGGGGTAATGTCATACTGGTGGTATGTGATATTGCAGAGGTGGACGTCTTATAAAGGGTTAATGGCATACTGGTGGCATGTGCTATTGCAGAGGTGGACGTTTCACTAAGGGTTAATGTCATATACTGGTGGCATGTGCTATGGCAGGAGTAGACGTCTTATTAAGGGTTAATATTGGTAACGCCGGTAATGTTAATGATCGCAGATAGAATGTGTACGGGACAGTTTCAGATATCACAAAGTGGTACATCATATATGCAGCACCAATATAAACAAATGGAGGCTATGTTCCGCTGCAAACATTTTGAACTGATGCTGTTTTTATGGTCTTCAGGACTATATATATGGTTGCTTTGGCACCTGTTACCTTTCATGCGGATGACGTGTAACAAAAACCAAAGCCAACAGTTAAAGTCGTTAAGTTATTGGTACTAGTCATAACGGGTACTGATTTTAGCAGGTTTTGGTTTCGAGGTTTATTTACCTTCCGCTTTGTATCCGTCCACGTTACTCTCGGCGTTGACTACAGTGGCGTAGACACGTTTCGCGTCTTTAGCTTTCTGCAGCAGGAGCACCACGACGGCCTCAGAACGCACATATCCATCCGCTGGTAGAACAGAAAAAATAGTTCCGCAGGTTGATATCATGCAACATATTTGATATATTATGTTATGTGACAGGCTTGTTCCAAACGACTTTATTTCGTACACTTTGGAGTTTAGAGCGGCTCAGTATCTGTCAAAGCTGCCAATGCAGGTTTAGATGCATAACACAATCCGAACACCGAATGTTTTTGTCTGCTGTATGACTTCGCTATTGTGAGGATAATTGATGATATCAAGACGTGCTGTATAATATCTTATTTTGCAGTACGTCTCAAACGATGGCCTCTTAAGTTTAGCCTGTTACATTTAGTCTTGAGGACTTGTGCGCAAGGTTACCGTGCCAGGAGTTCGTTCTCTCGTCAGTAACTCACTACAGTAGTTTAACACTGACTGGAAGCACGTCAAGGCTGTTAGGTTGTTACCAGTACCCGTCTATTCTGTTTACCTGCAGCGTCAAAAGAGTGACAGAAGCCGGCTTTAGACATCATTTTGAGTCTGGTGAAGTTGTAGGTGAGCTTGGGTGACAGGGTGACTTGCACCCCAGACACGACGGCTGCGTCACAGTTACCAAGGCGGAGATCCTGCAGTGCGTACGTCATGGCCACGGAGGACGACGCACACGCCGAGTCCACGCTAAAAGGTACAGACATCTCATTGGATCAACTATTGGGCGGAGTCCACGCTGAAAGGTACAGACATCTCATTGGATCAACTATTGGGCGGAGTCCACGCTGAAAGGTACAGACATCTCATTGGATCAACCATTGGGCGGAGTCCACGCTGAAAGGTATAGACATCTCATTGGATCAACTATTGGGCGGAGTCCACGCTGAAAGATACAGACATCTCATTTGATCAACCATTGGGCGGAGTCCACGCTGAAAGGTGCAGACATCTCATTGGATCAACTATTGGGCGGAGTCCACGCTGAAAGGTACAGACATCTCATTGGATCAACTATTGGGCGGAGTCCACGCTGAAAGGTACAGACATCTCATTGGATCAACTATTGGGCGGAGTCCACGCTGAAAGGTACAGACATCTCATTGGATCAACCATTGGGCGGAGTCCACGCTGAAAGGTGCAGACATCTCATTGGATCAACTATTGGGCGGAGTCCACGCTGAAAGGTACAGACATCTCATTGGATCAACTATTGGGCGGAGTCCACGCTGAAAGGTACAGACATCTCATTGGATCAACTATTGGGCGGAGTCCACGCTGAAAGGTACAGACATCTCATTGGATCAACAATTTGGCGGAGTCCACGCTGAAAGGTACAGACATCTCATTGGATCAACAATTGGGCGGAGTCCATGCTGAAAGGTACAGACATCTCATTGGATCAACTATTGGGCGGAGTCCACGCTGAAAGGTACAGACATCTCATTGGATCAACTATTGGGCGGAGTCCACGCTGAAAGGTACAGACATCTCATTGGATCAACAATTGGGCGGAGTCCACGCTGAAAGGTACAGACATCTCATTGGATCAACAATTGGGCGGAGTCCACGCTGAAAGGTACAGACATCTCATTGGATCAACTATTGGGCGGAGTCCACGCTGAAAGGTACAGACATCTCATTGGATCAACAATTGGGCGGAGTCCACGCTGAAAGGTACAGACATCTCATTGGATCAACCATTGGGCGGAGTCCACGCTGAAAGGTGCAGACATCTCATTGGATCAACTATTGGGCGGAGTCCACGCTGAAAGGTACAGACATCTCATTGGATCAACTATTGGGCGGAGTCCATGCTGAAAGGTACAGACATCTCATTGGATCAACTATTGGGCGGAGTCCACGCTGAAAGGTACAGACATCTCATTGGATCAACAATTGGGCGGAGTCCACGCTAAAAGGTACAGACATCTCATTGGATCATGGATCATAATGACGACAGGTCGCACCATAGATCGTAATGACGACAGGTCAAACCATAGGTTTTCATGACGACAGGTCACACCATAGATCATAATGACGAGAGTTCACACCATAGGTTATCATGACGACAGGTCACACCATAGGTTATCATGACGACAGGTCACACCATAGATCATAATGACGACAGGTCACACCATAGATCATAATGACGACAGGTCACACCATAGATCATAATGACGACAGGTCACACCATAGATCATAATGACGACAGGTCACACCATAGATCATAATGACGACAGGTCACACCATATATCATAATGACGACAGGTCACACCATAGATCATAATGACGACAGGTCACACCATATGTCATAATGACAACAGGTCACACCATGGCTCATAATCTCCAAGCCGGTGTCTACTTACACAATACTGGGGCCCTTCAGGTCGAAGTAGTAGGCCAGTTTGTTGGCGAACATGGCTCTGTTGGTGCCCTGGAACTCGTAGCCGCCGGCTTCCGCCAGCTCCTCGGAGGTGTAGCTGGCCCCACCGCTGTCCACGTTGGCCGCGCCCGTGTAGGTTCCCGTGTTGGAACCCCGAAACGTTTTCGGGTTGATTCCTGAATTTCCAATCCCAAGACAAGCTTTCGTTACAAAACAATCCAGAACTAACGGGGGAATGATACATGAGATCCATGCATGACGGCACCGCCGGGGAGATTAAGGTGGGGGGGGGGGAGGATGATGATGACGTCACCGCCGGGGAGATTAAGGGGGGGGGAGGAGGATGATGACGTCACCGGCGGGGAGATTACGGGGGGTGGGGGAGGATGATGACGTTACCGCCGGGGAGATTAAGGGGGGGGGGTGATGACGTCACCGCCGGGGAGGTTACGGGGGGTGGGGGAGGATGATGACGTCACCGCCGGGGAGATTAAGGGGGGGGGGATGATGACGTCACCGCCGGGGAGGTTACGGGGGGTGGGGGAAGAGGATGATGACGTCACCGCCGGGGAGGTTACGGGGGGTGGGGGAGGAGGATGATGACGTCACCGCCGGGGAGATTAAGGGGGGGGGGATGATGACGTCACCGCCGGGGAGGTTACGGGGGGGGGGAGGAGGATGATGACGTCACCGCCGGGGAGATTACGGGGGGTGGGGGAAGAGGATGATGACGTCACCGCCGGGGAGATTACGATGGGTGGGGGAGGAGGATGATGACGTCACCGCCGGGGAGATTACGGGGGGGGAGGAGGATGATGACGTCACCGCCGGGGAGATTAAGGGGGGGGGGGGAGGACCCACAACAAATATCTAAACACAATTGGGCTGGCGGAGAGTGGTTTGTGTGATTCATGCTCAGAGGTAGATACACTCATTCACGGATTCAGCGACTGTATCGCAGTACGTAGATTCTGGAATGCCCCCACAGAGTGGTGGCACCTAGCCACATCTGATACTGTAGCTGCTTCTACTAAGACAATCATTTTAGGATTCTACGATAAACCGGTCTATTCCATAAATAGTGCGTTCCTTTTAGCCAAATATTATATTCATGTATGTAAGTGTAAATCTGAGCCTATCAGGCTAAATTCTTATATATCCAAGCTAAAATATCATATAACAAACGAGCAGTATATCCTGTGTAAAAAAAATCAGTTAAAAGTCTTCATATCTCGATGGGAGAAACTGTTATTTCTTATATCCTAAATGCCATGTATGTGTTAATGTATTACCACAATCTCTTCTCATGTCTGTAACGCATCAGGGAAAAAAAAAGATGTCACTATCGGGGAGATTGCGGAGGGTGAGGGGGGGGGGGGTGATAATGACATCACTACCAAACGGATAATAGATGTGATAATGACTTCAATTTCGGATTGATGAGTAGGTGATGCTGATGTCGTTATCGGACAGATTACGGGTGTGACAATGACTTCAATACCGGGCAGATTAAGGTGGAGTAATGCCGTTATGATCGGACAGATTATGGGTGAGAGATGATGACGTCACAACCAGAAAGGTTATTGGTCTAATACTGACGTCACGTCCGGACAGATTATGGGTGTCATAATGACGTCACCACAGGAAAAATTACGGCTGTGATAATGCCGTCACGGCCGGGTAATGTGCCCTCCTGATAACGGACCCAGGTGACTACGGACCCAGGTGACTACGGACCCAGGTGACTACGGACCTGCGTCCACCATGGCCTCATGCGTGACCTCCAGCAGCATCCGCTGTCCAGGGTCCATCTTGTCGGCGATCTTAGGCGAGATCCCGAAGTAGGTCGCGTCAAAGCTGGATATGTCCTTCAGCTTGCCCATGTCGTCGGGAAGATCCCAAAACCCTGCGGCACAGACAAACAGTTTATAATATCATCTGAGAAATAACAAATATGTTTGATATAAGTAAATCTAAATTATCGTGGCTTCAGCGAATTTATGGACAGTGATGAAGTTACATGTAGTACGTACTATTTTTCAGTTAAATGGACTTCTAATGTCAATTGCCTATGTCAGTATTGGTCGTTTTATTAACAGAAACACGCGACCTTTTGTTTTATAACTGAGAGAAGAGTGCAGATATTTGGGAAGCGTCTGGGAACTGTTAAAGTAACTGGTGCAAGCATTTCTTCACATTTGCAGTCGGCGACTGTGACACTTCTGTGCTTAACGTTTGATTCTCTCACCGTTCCCAAATGTTCCGAAACGCATGATTCAACTCTGACATGACAACTTTGGGGCATAAACTGTATACCGAGGCAATAAATAATAATTTATTGCTTCATAGCGACATTCGACACCGAATATTCAATTCGAAGTAAAATCCATGTTATTCCGCAAGGGCGCTAGGCCGAGTACTTTTGTTACCCTACAAGGGCGCTATGCCGAGTACCTTTGTTACCCCACAAAGGCGCTATGTCGAGTACCTTTGTTACCCCACAAGGGCGCTTTGCCGAGTACCTTTGTTACCTCACAAGGGCGCTATGCCGAGTACCTTTGCTAACCCACAAGGGCGCTATGCCGAGTACATTTGTTACCCCACAAGGGCGCTCTGCAGAGTACCTTTGTAACCCACAAGGGTGCTACACTGAGTACATTTGCTACCCCACAAGGGCGCTATGCCGAGTACCTTTGTTACCCCACAAGGGCGCTATGCCGAGTACCTTTGCTACCCCACAAGGGCGCTATGCCGAGTACCTTTGTTACCACACAAAGGCGCTATGCCGAGTACCTTTGACACCCCACAAAGGCGCTATGCCGAGTACCTTTGCTACCCTCCCAAGGGCGCTATGCCGAGTACCTTTGTTACCCCACAAGGGCGCTATGCCGAGTACCTTTGTTACCCCACAAGGGCGCTTTGCCGAGTACCTTTGCTAACCCACAAGGGCGCTATGCCGAGTACATTTGTTACCCCACAAGGGCGCTCTGCCGAGTACCTTTGTAACCCACAAGGGCGCTACACTGAGTACATTTGCTACCCCACAAGAGCGCTATGCCAAGTACCTTTGTTACCCCACAAGGGCGCTATGCCGAGTACATTTGTTACCTTCCACAAGGGCGCTCTGCCGAGTACCTTTGAAACCCACAAGGGCGCTATGCCGTTTACCTTTGTTACCCCACAAGGGCGCTATGCCGCGTACCTTTGTAACCCACAAGGGCGCCATGCCGAGTACCTTTGCTACCCCACAAGGGCGCTATGCCGAGTACCTTTGTTACCCCACAAGGGCGCTATGCCGAGAACCTTTGTTACCCCACAAGGGCGCTATGCCGAGTACCTTTGTTACCCCACAAGGGCGCTATGCCGAGAACCTTTGTTACCCCACAAGGGCGCTATGCCGAGTACCTTTGCTAACCCACAAGGGCGCTATGCCGAGAACATTTGTTACCCCACAAGGGCGCTATGCCGAGAACCTTTGTTACCCCACAAGGGCGCTATGCCGAGTACCTTTGCTACCCCACAAGGGCGCTATGCCGAGTACCTTTGTTACCCCACACGGGCGCTATGCCGAGTACCTTTGTTACCCCACAAGGGCGCTATGCCGAGTACCTTTGTTACCCCACAAGGGCGCTATGCCGAGAACCTTTGTTACCCCACAAGGGCGCTATGCCGAGAACCTGTGTCACCCCACAAGGGCTCTATGCCGAGTACCTTTGCTACCCCACAAGGGCGCTATGCCGAGTACCTTTGTTACCCCACAAGGGCGCTATGCCGAATACCTTTGTTACCCCACAAGGGCGCTTTGCCGAGTACCTTTGCTAACCCACAAGGGCGCTATGCCGAGTACATTTGTTACCCCACAAGGGCGCTCTGCCGAGTACCTTTGTAACCCACAAGGGCGCTACACTGAGTACATTTGCTACCCCACAAGAGCGCTATGCCAAGTACCTTTGTTACCCCACAAGGGCGCTATGCCGAGTACATTTGTTACCTTCCACAAGGGCGCTCTGCCGAGTACCTTTGAAACCCACAAGGGCGCTATGCCGTTTACCTTTGTTACCCCACAAGGGCGCTATGCCGCGTACCTTTGTAACCCACAAGGGCGCCATGCCGAGTACCTTTGCTACCCCACAAGGGCGCTATGCCGAGTACCTTTGTTACCCCACAAGGGCGCTATGCCGAGAACCTTTGTTACCCCACAAGGGCGCTATGCCGAGTACCTTTGTTACCCCACAAGGGCGCTATGCCGAGAACCTTTGTTACCCCACAAGGGCGCTATGCCGAGTACCTTTGCTAACCCACAAGGGCGCTATGCCGAGAACATTTGTTACCCCACAAGGGCGCTATGCCGAGAACCTTTGTTACCCCACAAGGGCGCTATGCCGAGTACCTTTGCTACCCCACAAGGGCGCTATGCCGAGTACCTTTGTTACCCCACACGGGCGCTATGCCGAGTACCTTTGTTACCCCACAAGGGCGCTATGCCGAGTACCTTTGTTACCCCACAAGGGCGCTATGCCGAGAACCTTTGTTACCCCACAAGGGCGCTATGCCGAGAACCTGTGTCACCCCACAAGGGCTCTATGCCGAGTACCTTTGCTACCCCACAAGGGCGCTATGCCGAGTACCTTTGTTACCCCACAAGGGCGCTATGCCGAATACCTTTGTTACCCCACAAGGGCGCTATGCCGAGTACCTTTGCTACCTTCCCAAGGGCGCTATGCCGAGTACCTTTGCTACCTTCCCAAGGGCGCTATGAAGAGTACCTTTGTTACCCCACAAGGGCGCTATGCCGAGTACCTTTGTTACCCCACAAGGGCGCTATGCCGTGTACCTTTGTTACCCCACAAAGGCGCTATGCCGAGTACCTTTGCTACCTTCCCAAGGGCGCTATGCCGAGTACCTTTGTTACCCCACAATGGCGCTATGCCGAGTACCTTTGTTACCCCACAAGGGCGCTATGCCGAGTACCTTTGTTACCCCACAAGGGCGCTATGACGAGTACCTTTGCTACCCTCCCAAGGGCGCTATGCCGAGTACCTTTGCTAACCCACAAGGGCGTTATGCCGAGTACCTTTGTTACCCCACAAGGGCGCTATGCCGAGTACCTTTGTTACCCCACAAGGGCGCTATGCCGAGTTCCTTTGCTACCCTCCCAAGGGCGCTATGCCGAGTACCTTTGTTACCCCACAAGGGCGCTATGCCGAGTACGTTTGTTACCCCACAAGGGCGCTATGCCGAGTACCTTTGTTACCCCACAAGGGCGCTATGCCGAGTACCTTTGCTACCCCACAAGGCCGCTATGCCGAGTACCTTTGCTACCCCACCAGGGCGCCACCCCGCGTACCTTTGCTACCCCACCAGGGCGCCATGTCGAGTACCTTTGTTACCCCACAAGGGCGCCACCCCGCGTACCTTTGCTACCCTCCCAAGGGCGCTATGCCGAGTACCTTTGTTACCCCACAAGGGCGCCACCCCGCGTACCTTTGCTACCCTCCCAAGGGCGCTATGCCGAGTACCTTTGCTACCCCACCAGGGCGCCACCCCGCGTACCTTTGCTACCCCACAAGGGCGCCATGCCGAGTACCTTTGCTACCCCACAAGGCCGCTATGCCGAGTACCTTTGCTACCCCACAAGGCCGCTATGCCGAGTACCTTTGCTACCCCACAAGGCCGCTATGCCGAGTACCTTTGCTACCCCACAAGGGCGCTCTGCCGAGTACCTTTGCTACCCCACAAGGGCGCCATGCTGAGTACCTTTGCTACCCCACAAGGCTGCTATGCCGAGTACCTTTGCTACCCCACAAGGCCGCTATGCCGAGTACCTTTGCTACCCCACAAGGGCGCTATGCCGAGTACCTTTGCTACCCCACCAGGGCGCTATGCCGAGTACCTTTGCTACCCCACCAGGGCGCTATGCCGAGTATCTTTGCTACCCCACAAGGGCGCCACCCCGCGTACCTTTGCCGAAGTGTGCTCCGTCGTGGGACACCATGTCCACGCCTTGCGTCAGGTTCTCCCAGAACTCGGCCGCGTTCTCAGACTTGGGCAGCCGACCGGCCACTCCAGAGATGACGATCTCCTCCGCGGGGTCCACGGAGACCCACCCTCCGGGGGGTGCCCTCCCCGGGGAGGTCCGTACATCCGGCACAGGCATGGCTAGTTAAGGCGGGAGGTGGCGGTGGGACAGAGAGAGAAGTGGAGAAACCAAGGGAGAGATGCCTCGGGTATATTCCAAGTAGGCCGACGCGGTCTGTGTCTGTGTCTGTCTGGAGTTCGCTGGTTCCCGAGCCCTGAGAAACTGATCCTGCCAAGTCAACAACGGACAGACACTGCCAGGTATTTATAAGGGCCTTATTATAGATGGTTTATTTATAGGCTAATATCGTCTTCGATTTTTGTGCGTTTACCTTTATGGCTTACGGTGGAGATAGCAGCGGTTAAATCGGAAGGCTTATCGCGAGGGGTCAGACCTCACTCCCTGGACTCAGCTGGAAGCGGAGCACAAGGCGTTTAGATGGACTATTTCAACCCTCCCAATTTAACATGGGGAGAGCTTTCTATGTGTTCAGGTTAAGATCTAACCACTGTGATACTTCAAGGCGATAACACTAAAAAGGAAACATATCTTAATTAAGATACTGAAAAGAGAGAGGCAAAACAGGAGTGCCATGGGGGTTAAACGCATCCGTTGCACAACATCAAATTTGCCTTCACTCTTATCCGCGATTATATAAATTTCAATCAAGGTCAGGCCTTTATGACAACCGATTGCCCAAGCCGACCTTCAACAAAACTCCACAGCTATTGTGACCCAATAATTATCTAACATATGGCACATATAAACAGGTCTGTACGGATAAAGACGTATGAAAGGGTCACACAGACAGACAGACATAGTACGGATAAGGACGTGTGACAGGGTCACACAGACAGACATAGTACGGATAAGGACGTGTGACAGGGTCACACAGGCAGACAGACATAGTACGGATAAGGACGTGTGAAAGGGTCACACAGGCAGACAGACATAGTACGGATAAGGACGTGTGAAAGGGTCACACAGACAGACATAGTACGGATAAGGACGTGTGACAGGGTCACACAGACAGACAGACATAGTACGGATAAGGACGTGTGAAAGGGTCACCCAGACAGACAGACATAGTACGGATAACGACGTGTGAAAGGGTCACACAGACAGACAGATATAGTACGGATAAGGACGTGTGAAAGGGTCACCCAGACAGACAGACATAGTACGGATGAGGACGTGTGAAAGGGTCGCACAGACAGACAGATATAGTACGGATAAGTACGTGTGAAAGGGTTACACAGACAGACAGACATAATACGGATAAGGACGTGTGACAGGGTCGCACAGACAGACAGCCATAGTACGGATAAGGACGTGTGAAAGGGTCACACAGGCAGACAGACATAGTACGGATAAGGACGTGTGACAGGGTCACACAGACAGACAGACATAGTACGGATAAGGACGTGTGAAAGGGTCACACAGGCAGACAGACATAGTACGGATAAGGACGTGTGACAGGGTCACACAGACAGACATAGTACGGATAAGGACGTGTGACAGAGTCACACAGACAGACAGACATAGTACGGATAAGGACGTGTGACAGGGTCACACAGGCAGACAGACACAGTACGGATAAGGACGTGTGACAGGGTCACACAGACAGACAGACATAGTACGGATAAGGACGTGTGACAGGGTCGCACACACAGACAGACATAGTACGGATAAGGACATGTGAAAGGGTCACACAGACAGACAGATATATTACAGATAAGGACGTGGGAAAGGGCCACACAGACAGACAGACATAGTACGGATAAGGACGTGTGAAAGGGTCGCACAGACAGACAGACATAGTACGGATAAGGACGTGTGACAGGGTCGCACAGACAGACAGACATAGTACGGATAAGGACATGTGAAAGGGTCACACAGACAGACAGATATAGTACAGATAAGAACGTGTGAAAGGGTCACACAGACAGACAGACATAGTACGGATAAGGACGTGTAAAAGGGTCGCACAGACAGACAGACATAGTACGGATAAGGACGTGTGACAGGGTCGCACAGACAGACAGACATAGTACGGATGAGGACATGTGAAAGGGTCACACAGACAGACAGATATAGTACAGATAAGGACGTGTGAAAGGGTCACACAGACAGACAGACATAGTACGGATAAGGACGTGTGAAAGGGTCACACAGGCAGACAGACATAGTACGGATAAGGACGTGTGACAGGGTCACACAGACAGACATAGTACGGATAAGGACGTGTGACAGGGTCACACAGACAGACAGACATAGTACGGATAAGGACGTGTAAAAGGGTCGCACGGACAGACATAGTACGGATAAGGACGTGTGACAGGGTCACACAGAGAGGCAGACATAGTACGGATAAGGACGTGTGACAGGGTCACACAGACAGACAGATATAGTACGGATAAGGACGTGTGAAAGGGTCACACAGACAGACAGACATAGTACGGATAAGGACGTGTGACAGGGTCACACAGACAGACAGATATAGTACGGATAAGGACGTGTGAAAGGGTCACACAGACAGACAGACATAGTATGGATCAGGACATGTGAAAGGGTCGCACAGACAGACAGATATAGTACGGATCAGGACGTGTGAAAGGGTCACACAGACAGACAAACATAGTACAGATAAGGACGTGTGAAAGGGTCACACAGACAGACAGACATAGTACGGATAAGGACGTGTGACAGGGTCACACAGACAGACAGACATAGTACGGATAAGGACGTGTGACAGGGTCACACAGACAGACAGACATAGTACGGGTAAGGACGTGTGAAAGGGTCACACAGACAGACATAGTACGGATAAGGACGTGTGACAGGGCCACACAGACAGACATAGTACGGATAAGGACGTGTGACAGGGTCACACAGACAGACAGACATAGTACGGATAAGGACGTGTGAAAGGGTCACACAGACAGACATAGTACGGATAAGGACGTGTGACAGGGTCACACAGACAAACAGACAAAGTACGGATAAGGACGTGTGAAAGGGTCACACAGACAGACATAGTACGGATAAGGACGTGTGAAAGGGTCACACAGACAGACATAGTACGGATAAGGACGTGTGACAGGGTCACACAGACAGACAGACAAAGTACGGATAAGGACGTGTGAAAGGGTCGCACAGACAGACAGATATAGTACGAATAAGGACATGTGAAAGGGTCACACAGACAGACAGCCATAGTACGGATAAGGACATGTGAAAGGGTCACACAGACAGACAGACATAGTACGGATAAGGACGTGTGAAAGGGTCACACAGACAGACAGACATAGTCCGGATAAGGACGTGTGAAAGGGTCACACAGACAAACAGACATAGTACGGATAAGGACATGTAAAAGGGTCACGCAGACAGACAGACATAGTACGGATAAGGACGTGTGACAGGGTCACACAGACAGACAGACATAGTACGGAAAAGGACGTGGAAAAGGGTCACACAGACAGACAGACATAGTACGGATAAGTACGTGTGAAAGGGTCACACAGACAGACAGCCATAGTACAGATAAGGACGTGTGAAAGGGTCACACAGACAGACAGATATAGTAGGGATAAGGACGTGTGAAAGGGTCATACAGACAGACAGACATAGTACGGATAAGGACGTGTGAAAGGGTCACACAGACAGACAGACATAGTACGGATAAGGACGTGTTAAAGGGTCACACAGACAGACATAGTACAGATAAGGACGTGTGAAAGGGTCACACAGACAGACATAGTACGGAAAAGGACGTGTGAAAGGGTCACACAGACAGACAGACATAGTACGGATAAGGACGTGTGAAAGGGTCACACAGACAGACATACATAGTACGGATAAGGACGTGTGACAGGGTCACACAGACAGACAGACATAGTACGGATAAGGACGTGTGACAGGGTCACACAGACAGACATAGGACGGATAAGGACATGTGACAGGGTCACACAGACAGACATACATAGTACGGATAAGGACGTGTGACAGGGTCACACAGACAGACAGACATAGTACGGATCAGGACGCGTGAAAGGGTCACACAGACAGACATAGAACGGATAAGGACGTGTGACAGGGTCACACAGACAGACATAGTACGGATAAGGACGTGTGACAGGGTCACACAGACAGACAGACATAGTACGGATAAGGACGTGTGAAAGGGTCACACAGACAGACATAGTACGGATAAGGATGTGTGAAAGGGTCATACAGACAGACAGACATAGTACGGATAAGGACGTGTGACAGGGTCACACAGACAGACATAGTACAGATAAGGACGTGTGAAAGGGTCACACAGACAGACAGATATAGTAGGGATAAGGACGTGTGAAAGGGTCATACAGACAGACAGACATAGTACGGATAAGGACGTGTGAAAGGGTCAGACAGACAGACAGACATAGTACGGATAAGAACGTGTGACAGGGTCACACAGACAGACAGATATAGTACGGATAAGGACGTGTGAAAGGGTCACACAGACAGACAGACATAGTACGGATAAGGACGTGTGACAGGGTCACACAGACAGACAGATATAGTACGGATAAGGACGTGTGAAAGGGTCACACAGACAGACAGACATAGTATGGATCAGGACATGTGAAAGGGTCGCACAGACAGACAGATATAGTACGGATCAGGACGTGTGAAAGGGTCACACAGACAGACAAACATAGTACAGATAAGGACGTGTGAAAGGGTCACACAGACAGACAGACATAGTACGGATAAGGACGTGTGACAGGGTCACACAGACAGACAGACATAGTACGGATAAGGACGTGTGACAGGGTCACACAGACAGACAGACATAGTATGGGTAAGGACGTGTGAAAGGGTCACACAGACAGACATAGTACGGATAAGGACGTGTGACAGGGCCACACAGACAGACATAGTACGGATAAGGACGTGTGACAGGGTCACACAGACAGACAGACATAGTACGGATAAGGACGTGTGAAAGGGTCACACAGACAGACATAGTACGGATAAGGACGTGTGACAGGGTCACACAGACAAACAGACAAAGTACGGATAAGGACGTGTGAAAGGGTCACACAGACAGACATAGTACGGATAAGGACGTGTGAAAGGGTCACACAGACAGGCATAGTACGGATAAGGACGTGTGACAGGGTCACACAGACAGACAGACAAAGTACGGATAAGGACGTGTGAAAGGGTCGCACAGACAGACAGATATAGTACGAATAAGGACATGTGAAAGGGTCACACAGACAGACAGCCATAGTACGGATAAGGACATGTGAAAGGGTCACACAGACAGACAGACATAGTACGGATAAGGACGTGTGAAAGGGTCACACAGACAGACAGACATAGTCCGGATAAGGACGTGTGAAAGGGTCACACAGACAAACAGACATAGTACGGATAAGGACATGTAAAAGGGTCACGCAGACAGACAGACATAGTACGGATAAGGACGTGTGACAGGGTCACACAGACAGACAGACATAGTACGGAAAAGGACGTGGAAAAGGGTCACACAGACAGACAGACATAGTACGGATAAGTACGTGTGAAAGGGTCACACAGACAGACAGCCATAGTACAGATAAGGACGTGTGAAAGGGTCACACAGACAGACAGATATAGTAGGGATAAGGACGTGTGAAAGGGTCATACAGACAGACAGATATAGTACGGATAAGGACGTGTGAAAGGGTCACACAGACAGACAGACATAGTACGGATAAGGACGTGTTAAAGGGTCACACAGACAGACATAGTACAGATAAGGACGTGTGAAAGGGTCACACAGACAGACATAGTACGGAAAAGGACGTGTGAAAGGGTCACACAGACAGACAGACATAGTACGGATAAGGACGTGTGAAAGGGTCACACAGACAGACATACATAGTACGGATAAGGACGTGTGACAGGGTCACACAGACAGACAGACATAGTACGGATAAGGACGTGTGACAGGGTCACACAGACAGACATAGGACGGATAAGGACATGTGACAGGGTCACACAGACAGACATACATAGTACGGATAAGGACGTGTGACAGGGTCACACAGACAGACAGACATAGTACGGATCAGGACGCGTGAAAGGGTCACACAGACAGACATAGAACGGATAAGGACGTGTGACAGGGTCACACAGACAGACATAGTACGGATAAGGACGTGTGACAGGGTCACACAGACAGACAGACATAGTACGGATAAGGACGTGTGAAAGGGTCACACAGACAGACATAGTACGGATAAGGATGTGTGAAAGGGTCATACAGACAGACAGACATAGTACGGATAAGGACGTGTGACAGGGTCACACAGACAGACATAGTACAGATAAGGACGTGTGAAAGGGTCACACAGACAGACAGATATAGTAGGGATAAGGACGTGTGAAAGGGTCATACAGACAGACAGACATAGTACGGATAAGGACGTGTGAAAGGGTCAGACAGACAGACAGACATAGTACGGATAAGAACGTGTGACAGGGTCACACAGACAGACATACATAGTACGGATAAGGACGTGGAAAAGGGTCACACAGACAGACAGACATAGTACGGATAAGTACGTGTGAAAGGGTCACACAGACAGACAGACATAGTACAGATAAGGACGTGTGAAAGGGTCGCACAGACAGACAGACATAGGACGGATAAGAACGTGTGAAAGGGTCACACAGACAGACAGACATAGTACGGATAAGGACGTGTGAAAGGGTCACACAGACAGACAGACATAGTACAGATAAGGACGTGTTAAAGGGTCACACAGACAGACAGACATAGGACGGATAAGGACGTGTTAAAGGGTCACACAGACAGACATAGTACAGATAAGGACGTGTGAAAGGGTCACACAGACAGACATAGTACGGATAAGGACGTGTGAAAGGGTCACACAGACAGACATAGTACGGATAAGGACGTGTGAAAGGGTCACACAGACAGACATACATAGTGCGGATAAGGACGTGTGACAGGGTCACACAGACAGACAGACATAGTACGGATAAGGACGTGTGACAGGGTCACACAGACAGACACAGGACGGATAAGGACGTGTGAAAGCGTCACACAGACAGACAGTCGTAGTACGGAAAAGGACATGTGACAGGGTCACACAGACAGACATACATAGTACGGATAAGGACGTGTGACAGGGTCACACAGACAGACAGACATAGTACGGATAGGGACGCGTGAAAGGGTCACACAGACAGACAGACATAGAACGGATAAGGACGTGTGACAGGGTCACACAGACAGACATAGTACGGATAAGGACGTGTGACAGGGTCACACAGACAGACAGACATAGTACGGATAAGGACGTGTGAAAGGGTCACACAGACAGACATAGTACGGATAAGGATGTGTGAAAGGGTCATACAGACAGACAGACATAGTACGGATAAGGACGTGTGACAGGGTCACACAGACAGACATAGTACAGATAAGGACGTGTGAAAGGGTCACACAGACAGACAGATATAGTACGGATAAGGACGTGTGAAAGGGTCACACAGACAGACAGACATAGTACGGATAAGGACGTGTGAAAGAGTCACACAGACAAACAGACATAGTACGGATAAGGATGTGTCACAGGGTCGCACAGACAGACAGACATAGTACGGATAAGGACGTGTGAAAGAGTCGCACAGACAGAGAGACATAGTACGGATAAGGACATGTGAAAGGGTCACACAGACAGACAGACATAGTACGGATCAGGACGCGTAAAAGGGTCACACAGACAGACATAGAACGGATAAGGACGTGTGACAGGGTCACACAGACAGACATAGTACGGATAAGGACGTGTGACAGGGTCACACAGACAGACAGACATAGTACGGATAAGGACGTGTGAAAGGGTCACACAGACAGACATAGTACGGATAAGGATGTGTGAAAGGGTCATACAGACAGACAGACATAGTACGGATAAGGACGTGTGACAGGGTCACACAGACAGACATAGTACAGATAAGGACGTGTGAAAGGGTCACACAGACAGACAGATATAGTAGGGATAAGGACGTGTGAAAGGGTCATACAGACAGACAGACATAGTACGGATAAGGACGTGTGAAAGGGTCACACAGACAGACAGACATAGTACGGATAAGAACGTGTGACAGGGTCACACAGACAGACATACATAGTACGGATAAGGACGTGGAAAAGGGTCACACAGACAGACAGACATAGTACAGATAAGGACGTGTTAAAGGGTCACACAGACAGACAGACATAGGACGGATAAGGACGTGTTAAAGGGTCACACAGACAGACATAGTACAGATAAGGACGTGTGAAAGGGTCACACAGACAGACATAGTACGGATAAGGACGTGTGAAAGGGTCACACAGACAGACATAGTACGGATAAGGACGTGTGAAAGGGTCACACAGACAGACATACATAGTACGGATAAGGACGTGTGACAGGGTCACACAGACAGACAGACATAGTACGGATAAGGACGTGTGACAGGGTCACACAGACAGACACAGGACGGATAAGGACGTGTGAAAGCGTCACACAGACAGACAGTCGTAGTACGGAAAAGGACATGTGACAGGGTCACACAGACAGACATACATAGTACGGATAAGGACGTGTGACAGGGTCACACAGACAGACAGACATAGTACGGATAGGGACGCGTGAAAGGGTCACACAGACAGACAGACATAGAACGGATAAGGACGTGTGACAGGGTCACACAGACAGACATAGTACGGATAAGGACGTGTGACAGGGTCACACAGACAGACAGACATAGTACGGATAAGGACGTGTGAAAGGGTCACACAGACAGACATAGTACGGATAAGGATGTGTGAAAGGGTCATACAGACAGACAGACATAGTACGGATAAGGACGTGTGACAGGGTCACACAGACAGACATAGTACAGATAAGGACGTGTGAAAGGGTCACACAGACAGACAGATATAGTACGGATAAGGACGTGTGAAAGGGTCACACAGACAGACAGACATAGTACGGATAAGGACGTGTGAAAGAGTCACACAGACAAACAGACATAGTACGGATAAGGATGTGTCACAGGGTCGCACAGACAGACAGACATAGTACGGATAAGGACGTGTGAAAGAGTCGCACAGACAGAGAGACATAGTACGGATAAGGACATGTGAAAGGGTCACACAGACAGACAGACATAGTACGTATAAGGACGTGTGAAAGGGTCACACAGACAGACCGACATAGTACGGATAAGGACGTGTGAAAGGGTCGCACAGACAGACAGATATAGTAGGGATAAGGACGTGTGAAAGGGTCATACAGACAGACAGACATAGTACGTATAAGGACGTGTGAAAGGGTCACACAGACAGACAGACATAGTACGGATAAGGACGTGTTAAAGGGTCACACAGACAGACATAGTACAGATAAGGACGTGTGAAAGGGTCACACAGACAGACATAGTACGGAAAAGGACGTGTGAAAGGGTCACACAGACAGACAGACATAGTACGGATAAGGACGTGTGAAAGGGTCACACAGACAGACATACATAGTACGGATAAGGACGTGTGACAGGGTCACACAGACAGACATAGGACGGATAAGGACATGTGACAGGGTCACACAGACAGACATACATAGTACGGATAAGGACGTGTGACAGGGTCACACAGACAGACAGACATAGTACGGATCAGGACGCGTGAAAGGGTCACACAGACAGACATAGAACGGATAAGGACGTGTGACAGGGTCACACAGACAGACATAGTACGGATAAGGACGTGTGACAGGGTCACACAGACAGACAGACATAGTACGGATAAGGACGTGTGAAAGGGTCACACAGACAGACATAGTACGGATAAGGATGTGTGAAAGGGTCATACAGACAGACAGACATAGTACGGATAAGGACGTGTGACAGGGTCACACAGACAGACATAGTACAGATAAGGACGTGTGAAAGGGTCACACAGACAGACAGATATAGTAGGGATAAGGACGTGTGAAAGGGTCATACAGACAGACAGACATAGTACGGATAAGGACGTGTGAAAGGGTCACACAAACAGACAGACATAGTACGGATAAGAACGTGTGACAGGGTCACACAGACAGACATACATAGTACGGATAAGGACGTGGAAAAGGGTCACACAGACAGACAGACATAGTACGGATAAGTACGTGTGAAAGGGTCACACAGACAGACAGACATAGTACAGATAAGGACGTGTGAAAGGGTCGCACAGACAGACAGACATAGGACGGATAAGAACGTGTGAAAGGGTCACACAGACAGACAGACATAGTACGGATAAGGACGTGTGAAAGGGTCACACAGACAGACAGACATAGTACAGATAAGGACGTGTTAAAGGGTCACACAGACAGACAGACATAGGACGGATAAGGACGTGTTAAAGGGTCACACAGACAGACATAGTACAGATAAGGACGTGTGAAAGGGTCACACAGACAGACATAGTACGGATAAGGACGTGTGAAAGGGTCACACAGACAGACATAGTGGAGTGGAGGCGGGGGGGCGGGGGTGTGGGGGTGGCTGGGGCCGGCGACCGTTCGCGGATATGGTATATTTATTGGCGAGGTAGCAACATGTAATTGACCTCCAAACAATCATTACACTCGCTTACTCGGGCACTAGGCCTAGGGAGTGTCTGACATCACTGTGTGTGGTGGGCGGGCTGTTGGACGTTGACCTGGGCGGTAGTAGACCAGAACAGTGCTCTCAGTCCGACCTAAACAACCTCTCAAAAAAACAGTCGCAGCCAGCTATCATATATATATTTACAGCTATATACCGAGGGGTGATCTCTGCCAAGTGTGCGTCAGGCAAACAGAGTTGGCCCCCATCTGTGTGCCTCACCGAGTGACGTCACCATTGACTGACAGGAATGGCGGACCCAAGACTGCGCGTCGGTCATGTGAGACGAGGGCTCAACGGGGAAATCATCCGAGACAGCCCGACGGGGTGGTGGTTGGGGGGAGGGGGCGGCGGCGTATGGACTGAATGGCCCTCATGCCCTGAATGACGACACACTCGGTCACCCACCAAGAGACGGACAACATTCAACTAGTAGTACGGAGTCACGACGCGGAGTCACGACGGGCGGTCGCGGTCGTGAGAGGCTTGTCGCTTGGGTTAAGCTTTGCTGATTCTGTGTGACGTAGTCGTCTTCAGACGGCTGTGGACTTGGATACGCTGTAAGGTACTTGGTCACCACTCTCGGGTTCGGGTTCGGGTTTGGGTGTATGTGTGGGTGTGTGTGTAGCGCCCAGGCAGTCGTTACAAGCCCCTCAACATCATGGGCGCCAGGATCTGATTTCTCCATTGAGTGAATCCGGATGAAGGAAGGAGAGCTGTTCGTTTGTGACGTGGCGGCTGATTCCGGTATTTAGGTAAGGCGTCTGTGACACGTTCAGTGTTATAGTAAGCACCGACACCCATAGTTCACCATATCCGGCTTAGACCAGCGCTATTGGGCGCCTTCTAACTCAAACTTTGTACAAAACACTGTTTGTCCACTGCTACAACACTAATACTTGCCGCTCCCTTGTATTGTTACCCAATGTACTGACAGAGGCTTAGCGCCGCAGATGCGCTCACAATTATTGATATTCGGTCGGTGTGCTTCTTGATTTAAGTCCCATTCGCAGTCTTGCTATAGGAAGTAACGTAAATCTTTATTGGCCCAGGGATCCATGGATGTGGGGGGTGGGTGGGGGGGGGTGCTCCCTTTGTGTTATTGGTAGGGAGGGTGGGTGGCTCCATGGTGTTATTGGTAGGGGGGCGCTCCCTGGTGTTACTGGTTAACCACTAGACCGCAGGGTGATCCCTGGTGTTGGCGCACTAGACCGCAGGTCAGTAGGTCCAGGTTCTAATCCACAGCCCGGGCACCTAATCCGGGGCATGTTCCATCCATCATTTACCGTCCTGGGAGTGTTCCGTGGCCCTTTTTCTGTGCACAAAAGCGGCATAAAACACCTCTTCATTTCATTTCATTTCCTTGCCTTGTTCGTTGCCAGGACTCCGGCGAGGAGGTAGGAGCGATGAAGTTGAAGTGTCGCCTGTTCGTGCTGGCGTGCCTGTTGGCCGTGGCTCTCATCGTCTCGACGGCCGTCAATGTGATGTCCCTGATGGTGTCCCTGTCGGAGGACCGCCATGACCTGCTAGTACACAGGCGGGGTGTCCTGCCCAGCGCCAGCAGCAGCGACAGCAGCAGCGACAACAACAACATCCGGCTAGACGCCATCTTGGAGGAGCGACTCCACAGACTCCGCCAGAAGGAAGAGGAAATCAGGGAGAAATATGACCTTCGGGGCCCGGCGGCTGCGGCTGCGGCGGCGGTGGGCGTCAAGGTCAAGGCGATTCCCGAGCCGCCGCTGAGGGCTGGACTTCTGGAGTCGCTGGCTCTAGCCGGAACCGGAACCGGAACTGGAAACGGCGCGAACGGTGGCGTTATGGGAGAGGCTGAGATGATGCAGATGGTGTTGGAAGACAGTCGGCTACGGAACGACGGCACCGTCAACAACATCGTGCACCTGGGCAAGCTGCTGGAGGAATATAAGAGGAAGACGTCGGGGGTTAACATCAACTCTAACACCTCTAATGAAAAGCCGAGCATGGTGGCGCGGTCCGCCAATGGCCCGGCCAAGGCTGACATAATAAGGCCGGCCAATAATGACCGGGCGGGCAGCGCCGCGCGGGACGCCACTGTCAAAATACCCTCAAAGACCTTGGATTATTTGTCGAAACTCGTTAAAGATGGACAGAAAATGCATAAAATGCGTTCACGCAGAACTCAGAAGGCGTTCAAGATGCACATTCACACAGGGTAAGTCTTCGGGCGACCTGCAATGGACAATAGAAGAATGAAACGAAAGTGTTCTATAGGGATGGTTCTAGGACAACTCCCCCACCCTCAGTTCCCCTCCTGGCAATGCCTCCCGGAAAACTCCCCCCCCCCGGATGATTCCCCCCAGACAACTCCCCCCCCCCCCCGGATGATTCCCCCCAGACAACTCCCCCCGAGACGACTTCCCGGACACTGCCACCCAAACGGAGAACCCCCCCCCCCCCCTTCGCCCTTCCCTCCAGACAATCCCCACCGGACCCCAAACCCCAACTCTGGACCACAAACAGCGTGTGAAGGAGCGTGGCGCCATCTGTTCTATAACCCGTTAGATTACATTGTAGATGTGCAAGTTTCAAATTATATTGTCATATACACTAAGAAGTGTTGTCTCAACAAGCTCAAAATAAGCCCTGGGTCTCCATAGCCTTAAACTGATGGGTATTGACGTTGCAGTTAACTTGACTAATGTGTAACATACATCGATGGCTCGGACATATTGGAGGCCCTGCGGCTCTGAAAGGGTAGGAGGTGGGGGTGGGCGGATTACGAAGCGTAGATACTGTAGGAAGATTCATGGTGCAATTTTTCGAACCTGTATCAAAATCAAAAAGTCAAGGTCAAAAGTAAATAAAACATGGAGACTTAATAGCGAGCGCAAGCGAGCTCTTTAGGTAACATGCATGCATATTCAAAGTCCATTTCAAGCATAGGCTTAGGACTTTCATTTCGCGTAACAGCCCCCATGAGGCGTTTTCGGATTCGGAGTAAATATCTGCTGTACATAAATATATTCAAACAAAGAGAGGTCGAAGCCTATTATGTCATGTCTTTAATAATTAAATCAGCTGCCCCACAAAATTAACGAATAAATTATTCAATGTTAACACTGGATGTATACTTCAAATTAAAGTTAATTCATAAGCGATGCGCTAAGTGTCTGTTGCCAAGCAGAGCGCTCTTGGTGACCGCCCATCGGCTGCTGTCCATAGTGATTAGTTGTGACGTAAAAATGTTATACACATGACGTCACAATGGGAGTTCCTAAGCAACCGAATATGTCACAAGCAGGTGCATGGTATACGTCATCCCGCCAAAGATATTCTTTATAGCAAGCCGAAGTGAGATTAATTTTGAATATTTATCTAGATGTATCCCCACGGAATATCTGAATTAATAAATATACGCTCGCATTTTTAGGTAGTACCTATCCATATTAGGTTTCGTTAAAGCAAACCGCCAGTATGGTCTCTAACGCTGCTTTACCGATTCATGTAATACCCAAGTGCCTATCCTCCAGATTACAGATTTTGTCCTTTCTGTATATAGCTCACAATAAAATTTAGAAATGACCGCCAGTCACGATGTCGCCGCTTAGTCAGGCGGCAGCTTTTTTTGGAGGTGTGTCCGCGATTGACCAATCAGGAGGCAATACTCTAATTGTATTTAAACCGGAAATGACGCCTACTGTGTGAGCGGAGGAAGAGCGCGTGATCATCGCAAATATAAATAGCTGCGATCCTAACTCCAATCATGGCTTTTTTGCGGAGACAATCGTTACAAGAAATATATCAATATGTTTGAATGTTATTTTTCCATGAACACTAAGATCATGGTCTACTGCGCGGCTTGGAACCGCCGCAGTTCATCCGTGAATCGCGGCCCTGGTCTCTCGTTTCACGCGTTTCCCCTGAAGGTTATCTCCAATGTGAAGAGTTTCCTCCGCGAGATAACTTCCAGTTCTAACGTAAGGCGGCGCCACATGAAGGGTCACAATATACGTCACTTGCTCGGGCAAAATGGCGCGCTGCTCGACATTGATCGGGTCGGGTTGGCTTGATTTTTTCTCCTTACCTTATTTTAGGATGTAAACTTTCGGTGCAGATCGCGATTAGTTTAGGTTGGACACCGGCTTTAAATTACGGTGGAATAAAAGATGCATATGAAGATATTGGGGTTTGTCCGACGGGGGATCGAGGCTGTGGGTATTTTCGGGACGGGAAAGGAAGGGGGGGGGGCTTGTCCGTTTGTAGGTGTGTGTTTTCAGGGGGTGGTTACCCGGGGGGCGAGTGCATCGGAGAGAATTTGTCTGGAGTGGGGAGGCGGGGGGGAGGGGGGTGTCCGGGGAGCAATTGCCTCTGAGGGAATTTGTATGCGGTGACGGGTGTCCGGCGGTCAATTGTCCTGGGAGGGAATTTTCCGGGTGGGGAATTGCCCGGGGGTGAGTTGTCCGGGGGGAGGGGGATCTTCCTAGGGGGGACTTGTCCTAGGGCGGACTTGTCCTAGAGGGGACTTGTCTGCGAGGGGAATTTTTTTTTGGGGGGGGGGGAGTCGGCCAGGGATGACTTGTCTGGGGGGGGGGGAGTTGCCCTGCTCCCTACAGGGACATGTATGTATTTATGTATATATGTGTCCACAGGTCTTCCTTCCATTGCCCAATTCGTTGTGTGGTAATACAGTCCATCTCGCAATTTGGTGATTCATTTGAATTGATTTAGGGTCCAGGGGCCGTATTCATAATCCCCTCGTAAGTTACGTACGAAAAGTGCATTTTCGTCTTAGTCTCACCAGCTCGATGTGGTGGTGCTCTGGGCAGCGGGCCGGAGGGCCATGAAGTAAATATTCAAATTTAGTGTTGATTAAAAACTTTGCACTCTTCGGGCGGCGATTACAGAAAAGAAGTTTTGCAAGTACGAAAATTGATCACATTTGTGTGTATTGAATCACTTTGCCGACCGAACTATAAAGGTATGAAGAACAACTTGACACATCGATAAGGACTGTCTATTTGTGTACTTTTCTGTAATCGGCGCCCTTCGGCCCGCTCCCCAGAGCGGATAAGCCAGGAAGGGGCATGCAACAGGGCTAACTTGATCCCGGTTAGACGTTCCTTGATCTCAGTTAGACGTTCCTTGATCTCAGTTAGACGTGACTTGATCTCAGTTAGACGTGACTTAATCCCGGTTAGACGTGACTTGATCCTGGTTAGACGTGACTTGATCCCGGTTAGACGTGACTTGATCTCAGTTAGACGTGACTTGATCTCACTTAGACGTGACTTATTCTCGGTTAGACATGACTTGATCCCGGTTAGACGTGACTTGATCCCGGTTAGACGTGACTTGATCCCGGTTAGTCGTTCCTTGGTCCCAGTTAGATGTGTTTGGTCTTCAACGTTTTCCATGAAACGTCACAAGATACGTCTGCCCTCTAGCGGTGAAGAAAATGTCTAAATGTCAGGGTTACCTGGTGGTGCGTGCCTGGCCAAAACCTGACGCCAGTGCCTCGCTAAATGTACCACGTGACATATGCCGTAGGTCTGTTCTCCATTGGAGGTCTCGAGTGGGAGGTGCTGGAGGGAGTGGGTGCTTAATTAAGGGGCAGGACATCCTGCCTTGGGGATGATATCGCAGAAACCCGTGCAGAGAAACCCCCATGGGGTGTTTATCAAAGAATCGAGTATATAAATAATATCTATAAATCTGTGTCCTCACGTGACGAGCAGAACGAACTGTACTCATGCCCGTATGTTATTATGTTCTATATTCAGTCGATCAGACGTGCTTGTGTGTGAGCGGAGCGAGTGGGGGGGGGGTCTTCATCTCAGTCGTCATTCAATATATGTGACGGTGGGGGAAAGGGGAAAGGGGGGGGGGGTGCTTTTCTGGCGCCGAGATGGGGGATGGAGCGGGAGGGGCTTTTTTTGATAGTCGGAGAGGTGGGGGACGGGAGAGGGAGGGGTGGGGAACGGGAGAGGGAGGGGTGGGGGACGGGAGAGGGAGGGGTGGGGGACGGGAGAGGGAGGGGTGGGGGACGGGGGAGGGAGGGGACGGGGGAGGAAGGGGGACGGGAGAGGGAGGGGTGGGGGACGGGAGAGGGAGGGGTGGGGGACGGGAGAGGGAGGGGTGGGGGACGGGGGAGGGAGGGGGACGGGAGAGGGAGGGGTGGGGGACGGGGGAGGGAGGGGTTTGTTTGTCGTGACTTACTTAACTGTCGACATTGGTGAGACAACGTTTACTTTGGACTCTCGAGTTCGCCCGGTAAACAAACCCCAACACGGAATACATATGATAATATGGGCTCTGACAATGTGTACCGTGACGGAAGTCGACAGTCGACCTTCAAGATTTCACACAAATTATTCTGTGTTCGTACAAGACACTATAGGGGAGCCAACTCCCTCTTGGTTGAGGCGGATCGTCCGTGAAGGTGTCTACCTGATACGTCCGGAAGGTGACATCGAAGAACCTAACCCCTCTTATTAACATTACCCCCCCCCCCACTCCCCTCCCCCTCGCTAGTGCTCGCAGTATACACCTTTCACATCACCCCCCCCCACCCCCCCACCCCCTGCTTTCCTATCACTGATTATACAACGGTTTTAACGTTGACAAATCAACGAAAGTTTAAATATCAACGGTAGCTGACATTTACATATTAATGCCGAGCTAAGCGATGACTTTTACCATAACAAACGATAACCTACATTAGGTAAATATACGCGACTTGGTAACTCCATCTTGTATTGGACTGTTAGTAAAGTAAAGTAGTGGGATGGGTTGAGTAGTATTGCTTGCCGCCGCAGGTGGGGGGCGGGGGGGGGGTAATTCCTCGTGAACTGGGTATGATGGGGGTATCTGCCCCCCCCCTACCACCCTATCTCCCATTGACGCGATATGACCAAAAGTGGTTAAAGCGTCCTGAATAACCAACCAACCATCCAACCAAACAACGGTACGCTAAGCCAGAGTGACACAATCTCCGGGTGTGGCTGTCAAGATTTAAGATACGCCATGCATATGTTAATTAAAGCTACATCTCAACCCTTTGCTTGCCGCCAAAATCAAATCTACCATTGTTATATTTTATTGCCTAATTGGTGAAATAATTATCAATTCTTGTCAATAAACTTCATAGCCTGACAGCATCCACAAAACTGTGCAATAAAAGAGTGGACCACACACAACTCTGTGACGTAGTACACATAATTTCCCATTAACGATCAACTGTCAAGTGAAACACTGTTTATGCTATATTTACCAGTCCGTTTGATACAAATATTACAGTTCTGTTAAACTTGCAGCGCAGAATATTGTGATTTATTGGCGGGTAGTATTTCTATAATTAACTTTAACAACTGTCAATTGTTCAAGTATAATAACTTTTTCCAGTTAAAAGTTACAAACCTAAGATAGTACGCATCGGTAAAGTTTCCCAGGGTATACTTTTGGTTAATATCCGCTGCATAAACAGAGTAGGATATTGCCTTTAGACCTGCGCCAACTGTCTCATAATAAGTCACATAGCAGTCAAAATACCCGGTGCCATTTAGCCTGAATGTTCAGACGGTACAGTCTTGACACTTGTTCTTGTGACTGTAAGCATCAGACTGTCAAACTGTAACGTCTGAACATTCAGGCTAGGTGTCATTATGTCAATATATGAGGGTTTTCCTGATTACCGGGAATTTTACTAATTTCATGCAACAGGAAAACGTTCCGCCTACTGGTGAAATAATGATCGGCTCGGGTGATACATAGTCTGGTGTGACACTTCCAGATTTGTTGCATTGAAAATGCAAGTTAAGTAGTCAAACCACTCTGTGTCTTTTGGTTGAGCAGGCCCTCGTCCCTGGCACCTGGCATGCCCTACATAAGGAGTACTTCCCCCCCTGTTGTAGGTCTGATCTCAAGCCGTGGCAACGCTGGCATAATGAGATCACTCAGTTCAGCTTGTATGACCAAGAGGGCGCCACCGTCGACGAGCTGGTGCGCGACCTCTCCGAGCTGCCGATCACGGGATTGCGGACGTTACCGGACTACGGGACGCAGATCAAACTGGTGTTTATGCTGGCGGACGGCAGCCAGGCACTGTTCAAGCCTATGAGGTAAGACAAACCGTGGACAATGTAAATTTAAAGATACTAAAGTTACAAATCGGGAATTGAATAGACCGTTCGTCCATTGTTTACTTGGTTGTTATAGCAACTTTTAGTGGTCGCAACTAAATTGCGCAACTGCTTTTTATATTTGATTCCCGGGGTGGGGGGTACTTAATACATTGCTGTGGGCACAGGGGTTCCGCGGTAACTCCCCCCCCCCCCCCACCCACTTTTTTCACCGCCAAAATCCGCTCGGTCGGGGCGTTTTACCGCCCAAATCGGCGCGGTCGGGGCGTTTTACCGCCCAAATCGGCTCGGTCGGGGCGTTTCACGGACAAAAACGGTATTTTTTGGCGGCAACCCCCGCTTTATGAAAGCATAATTTAAGATCCCCCCCCGGTCCCCCGGTCGCAAGATTTCAAATATCCGGTCTTTTGGGATATCTTTTTCATCACAAATGTCCGCTCTCTCAGGCATCAAGGGGCACCCGCGTAACCCTTCTCCTCCCCCCCCCCCTACCAGATTCGTATAACAGTGCCCCCCCCCACCCCCCACCGGGATTTTATGTGACAGTGGTAATGCAACCTGCCTTCTTGCTTATCATGGTATAACCTTTAAACTGGACCGAGGAACTCTTCTGGGCCATGAATGGTGAATGGATGACACATGGTCATGAGTAGGTGCCAGAGGTATTGATCTGCCGTCCAGTGCGCTAACCTCCCACACCAGAGATGGCCTCTGCTTCTTTTCAAAATTATCCACATACCCGGTTGGTTTCTTCTTGTAACAAAGTGGTGCCAGCTGTGTAGTTGCCTCTGGCGATGGTTATTTGATAGTTATTGGTTTTGTTCTTGCAGGATGAAGAGAGACGCCACCGTGCTCCCCGATCACTTCTACTTCGACGAGTTTGAGCGCCACACCGCGGAGATTGCGGCCTTCCACTTAGACAGGTCAGGGTTATAGTACACTCCTTGGTCCGATCCAGATATGCTGAAAAGGGGGGGGGCGGTTTTGAGTAATGGCCTAGCTTAGCTTTTTGGCCTTTATATATTAAATGGTATAAATTTCGGCCCTAATGGGGGGGGGGGGAGCGGGGACGGGTCGGCCACCACCTGGATTCGCCCCCCGCTGATCTGCATATAAAGAGTAAATGCCCCAAATGCAGGTGCCAGGGTTCGAACCCACGACCTATTGATCTGTACCGCAGCCTGTTAACCTGGGAAATGGGTTTACGCGCGATTCTAACCAAGGAACGGTTATCTGGTCAAGCACTCGATCTCTGTCACAAAGCGATCTACTATCTCCTAGCCGTTGGGCATGGCCATATGCTTCACGACCTGCGATTAGATTTATAGACATACCGCTAGAGGCCGAAGGGCTAAAGTCCTTGACTGCGAATGGCGCGCTCTAGAGACGGGACACGTGGTGGGGACTGGCTCGTCTCACCCTGACGGAAACCGCCCCCTGAACAGCTGAAGTAATCTGCGACAAGACCAATACAATGGATCGTTATGCCACAGTGATGATGATTGAGTGGCAATTATAACAACATCTGTTGCCACCAAAGCCTTGTCGCTTTTCCCGTTAAAGAGAAGAACCCTGGGTGGCATACATGTCTATCACAGTGTCCTGTCAGAGCGTCCTGTCAGAGCGTCCTGTCAGAGCGTCCTGTCAGAACGTCCTGTCAGTGTTCTGTCAGAGCGTCCTGTCAGACCGTTCTGTCAGTGTCCTGTCAGAGCGTCCTGTCAGAACGTCCTGTCAGTGTTCTGTCAGAGCGTCCTGTCACGACGTCCTGTTAGTGTCCTGTCAGAACGCCCTGTCAGGGTTCTGTCAGAGCGTCATGTCAGAGCGTTCTGTCAGTGTCCTGTCAGAGTGTCCTGTCAGAGCGTTCTGTCAGAGCGTTCTGTCAGTGTCCTGTCAGAGCGTCCTATCAGAGCGTCCTATTAGAGCCTCCTGTCAGAGCGTTCTGTCAGTGTCATGTCAGAGCGTCCTGTCAGAGCGTTCTGTCAGTGTCATGTCAGAGCGTCCTGTCTGAGCGTACTGTCAGGGAGTCCTGTAAGAGCGTCGTCTGGTCGTCCTGTCAGAGCGTCCTGTCAGAGCGTCCTGTCAGAGCGTCCTGTCAGAGCGTCCTGTTAGAGCGTTCTGTCAGAGTGTCCTGTAAGAGCGTCCTGCCAGAGCGCCGTCATAACCTCCTGTCAGAGTGTCCTCTCAGAGTGTCTTGTCAGAGCGTCCTGTCAGAGTGTCCTGTAAGAGCGTCCTGTCAGAGCGCCGTCATAACGTCCTGTCAGAGCGCCCTGTCAGAGTATCCTGTCAGAGCGTCCTGTCAGAGCGTCCTGTCAGAGCGTCCTGTCAGAGCATCCTGTCAGAGCGTCCTGTCAGAACATCCTTTCATAGCGTCCTGTCAGAACGTCCTTTCATAGCGTCCTGTCAGAGTGTCCTCTCAGAACGTCCTGTCCGAGCGCCTGTCAGAGCGTCCTGTCAGAATGTCCTGTCAGAGCGTCCTGTCAGAGCGTCCTGTCAAAGCGTCCTGTCAGAGCGTCCTATCAGAGCGTCCTGTCAGAACGTCCTTTCATAGCGTCCTGTCAGAGTGGCCTCTCAGAGCGTCCTGTCAGTGTCCTCTCAGAACGTCATGTCCGAGCGTCCTGTCAGAGCGTCTGGTCAGAATGTCCTGTCAGAGCGTCCTGTCAGAGCGTCCTGTCAGAATGTCCTGTCAGAGCGTCCTGTCAGAGCGTCCTGTCAGAGCGTCCTGTCAGAGCGTCCTGTCAGAGCGTCCTGTCAGAGCGTCCTGCCCCAGGTTGGCAGTGGTAGAAGGGTGCTTGACGTCTATGTTGCCGCTCTTTAGGTGTTCATCTCTTGTCATCGTCAGGTTGTTGGAGTTTGGTCACGTGCCGCCCGTGGCTGGTCGAGTTGTTAACATCACATTCGACATCAAACCGTACGCCACTCGTGACTTGCGGCGAACTATCTACAAGTCACCAGGTGGGTACCCGGGGGTGGAGGGGAAGGGCGTCCTGTTGTTATAAACAACGGCCCAAGGGCCATAGCAACCTTGTCATTTGTGCCTCACCATTGACCCCCTTAACCTCACCCTCACCCTTGCCCATACCCATACCGTTACCCTTGCCCTTGCCTGTCTCTCACCCTCACCCTTACCCTTACCCTTACCCTCACCCTCATGCGTCCCCTCACCCTTACCTGTACCCTCACCCTTACCTGTACCCTCACCCTTACCCTCACCCTCACCCTTACCCTCACCCTCACCCTCACCCTCATGCGTACCCTCACCCTTACCTGTACCCTCACCCTCACCTGTACCCTCACCCTCACCTGTACCCTCACCCTCATGCGTACCCTCACCTTACCCTTACCTGTACCCTCACCCTCACCCTCACCCTCACCTGTACCCTCATGCGTACCCTCACCCTTACCCTCACCCTCACCCTCACCTGTACCCTCATGCGTACCCTCACCCTTACCCTCACCCTCACCCTCACCCTCACCTGTACCCTCATGTGTACCCTCACCCTTACCCTCACCCTTACCCTCACCCTCACCCTCACCCTTACCCTCACCCTCACCCTCACCCTCACCCTCACCTGTACCCTCACCCTCATGCGCACCCTCACCCTTACCCTCACCCTTATCCTTACCCTCACCCTCACCCTCACCCTCACCCTCACCCTCATGCGTACCCTCACCCTTACCCTTACCTGTACCCTCACCCTCACCCTCACCCTCACCCTCACCCTCACCCTCACCTGTACCCTCATGCGTACCCTCACCCTTACCCTCACCCTCACCCTCACCTGTACCCTCATGCGTACCCTCACCCTTACCCTCACCCTCACCCTCACCTGTACCCTCATGTGTACCCTCACCCTTACCCTCACCCTTACCCTCACCCTCACCCTCACCCTTACCCTCACCCTCACCCTCACCCTCACCTGTACCCTCATGTGTACCCTCACCCTTACCCTCACCCTTACCCTCACCCTCACCCTCACCCTTACCCTCACCCTCACCCTCACCCTCACCCTCACCTGTACCCTCACCCTCATGCGCACCCTCACCCTCACCCTCACCCTCACCCTCACCCTCACCCTCACCTGTACTCTCACCCTCATGCGCACCCTCACCCTTACCATCACCCTCACCCTTACCTTTACAGCGGGCAACATTTGTTTCTACGGGAAGTGCGACTACTACTGTGACAGCGGCCACCCGGTGTGCGGCTCCCCGGCCCTGGTGGAGGGGTCCATGGCCGCCTGGCTGCCCACCAGCAAGGGCACGGGCAAGAAGTCCTGGGAGAACCCCTGGGGCAGGTCCTACTCCAAGTTTGAGCTGGCGGAGTGGGAGTATGACGAGCACTACTGCTCCAAGATCCGGCGCACCGAGCCCTACAGCAGCGGGCGCCGCCTGCTGGACGTCATCGACATCGGCGTCTTCGACTTCTTCACGGGTCAGTCAGTGCATAGTGACGTCACTAGTCAGTATGCATAGTGACGTCACTAGTCAGTATGCATATTGACGTTAGTACTCAGTATGCATAGTGACGTTAGTAGTCAGTATGCAATGACGTCACCAGTCACTATGCATAGTGACGTGACGTGACCTGTCATTATGTCATTAGTAATGTCACCAGTCAGTATATATAGTGACGTCACCAATCAGTGCGTATAGTGACGTCAATAGTCAGTGTATCATATTGGCGTCATTAGTAATTGCATCGATGCAAATTGACGTCATTAGTAGATAGTATGCAGTGACGTCACCAGTCAGTGCGCATAGTGACGTCACCAGTCAGTATGCATTGTGACGTCACCAGTCAGTATGTATAATTTACGTCATCAGTCAGTGTGTGTAGTGACGTCACTAGTTAGTATGCAGTGACGTCACTAATCAGTGCGTATAATGACGTCACCAATCAGTATGCATAGTGACGTCAATAGTCATATTGACGTCATTAGTAAGTGCATCGATAGAGCATATAGTGACGTCATCTGTAACGTCGTTTGTTCTTGCGGTTTTCCAGGGAACCAGGACCGGCATCATTATCACTCGTTCAAGATGTTTGGGAACCTCACCTTTCCTCTTCTCTATGACAACGGCCGGGGGTAGGTATACCACACCAGCTTCAGGCCGCAATTCGGTCTTCTACGACAATTGTTGGATATATTAAATTAACAAATCGACTTGCCAGTATAATTGTAGAACCATTGAATGCTTAATTTTATTTGGACTACGGTGATCTAACTATATTAACGCCATGTACACATGGGATATTATTATTATATTAGTCTCGATGAGGTTATGTTGCAGGTTCGGCCGTCTCTATGACGACCTCACGATTCTGAAGCCGCTCACGCAATGCTGCCAGCTCCGCTACTCGACCTTGAGTAAGCTGGTGACCTTGGCGCGCGGCCCGCGCCATCTTAGTGACGTCATGCGGGATTCCCTGGCCGGGGATGCCCTGACTCGCGCCGAGCACGGCCCCGTGCTGACGGAGGCTCACCTGGACGCCCTCGACCGCAGGGTACGAATCGTCATCAACTCGGTGCAAGATTGCATCGTGCGGCACGGGGCGGCCAAGGTCATACTGGACGATGGCTTTTAACAGCGCCACATACCCGGCAAGGTGATCAGGGCATTAAGGCCTTATTCAAGCTGAGATGGAAAACCAAGCGAAAAGTTCGGAATATACTAGACGGGTGTTAAAATGTTTTCCAAAATTCCAAAAGTGGATGACAGGGTTTCTGGTATCATGTGCTATTGAACAATTTATTATGAACTGGCGCATACAAGGTGTGTGTGTGTGGTGGGGGGGATGTTAGTGCGTTGGTACACCCCCATCCGCCTTTCAAGCAAGGGGTGTCAAAGACTGTTACAGTACGGTGGCGAATCCAGCGGGCTTCGCTACCCCTCCCCCCCCCCACCGATCATAAGATTTTGGAACCTACTCATAGTGCATGGCCCCCGCCCGCCCTTCCTGGATTCGCCCCTGGAAACAGAGGAAGGCCATTGTGATGATCGAGGGTGATGGCCGTCACACCACTGTTGTTGTGAGTAAGTTGTGACAAACATCAGCGCTCGAGAAACATTGCCAACAACGTCTGTTGATCCTTCGCAGCAGCAGTATGCGAAGTGAGACATATCTGCACAGATCGTTTGTACGGGTGAACCAAAAGACTTGTAGACATGTTGTCCATTCTGACTTCCTTGTCAATTCTGACCCGAACGCAGAGGAAAAATGACTGCTTCCCATTTCCGTCGAGACTGATGTTGAAATTCAGCAGTTCACGACATACAGCCATCTCACAACATTGGTAACATTACTGATTTGATGTATATTGATTGAGGCCAAATAGTTGAATGAGTCTTGAATTTCGTAATTTCTCTTTGGATGGGGAGCGTTCATTTTCGCAGAAACCGCCGCTGATCTGCAAGCTAATTTCTCTTATGTATACCTATATACTTGTATACGGGGTTGGTTCAGAATGGACAAGGCGGGTCAGTATTGACCACATATGTGACGTGAATGATAGAAGGAGCGTAGAAGAAATGGGGTCTGAAAGACGGGCGGTCCATGATTCAATGTCGATTTGTCAAAATTTTGAGTGTCGAATGTCGATTTTTGACGACGTTCCGTGTCGCTTTTTGGCTAACGATGTTTTTTTCAGAACTCTGTGTCGATGTCGCTTTTTCAGATCCGCAGTGTCGGAATTTGGAGGTTAATGTCGAATGTTGATTTTTCGAATAAGCCTGTGTCGCGTGTCGCCATTTACCCCTTCCAGACCCCTAAGAAAACAACATATCGTTCATCTTACCGTGGCAAAAACGTCATGACATTCCAAAATGACATTGTCATATCAACGCACGTAACAGACAACTTCGCAACTCATAGTTCAGATTATTCCACGGTGAGGCGCCACTGCATTTCCAATGCATTGTGGGTATAGTATTATGGTCTGTACACAATATCAATGATGGCGTTATATTCTGTATACAATTAAATATTCTATATCGTCATCTATGTAAAGGAAACGCTCCTGGATGTAATGTAGGCAAACGTATTGATCCTACTTGTATATATTCTATATCATTACCTTGGAACTATTGTATTTATCTCAATAGAAAAAAATAAAAATAAATATTTTGGATAACTCTTTGCGCCAGTCTTGTTTTTTCCACGTTGATAGACATTTGGGAAGTTATGTTTGACTTCAGATTCAAACGCTTCAGATTAAAATTCAAATTCAAATTCAAATTCTCAGAGTAAATAGAACTTTTTTAATTAAATCACCATCAAATTACCGTCAAAATGAAAGGGTTACGTCGTGCGGGGTGAAAGGGTTACGTCGTGCGGGGCGAAAGTGTTACGTCGTGCAGGGTGAAAGGGTTACGTCGTGCGGGGTGAAAGGGTTACCTCGTGCGAGGTGAAAGGGTTACGCCTTGCGGGGTGAAAGGGTTACGTCGTGCGGGGTGAAAGGGTTACGCCGTGCGGGGTGAAAGGGTTACGCCGTGCGGGGTGAAAGGGTTACGCCGTGCGAGGTGAAAGGGTTACGTCGTGCGGGGCGAAAGGGTTACGTCGTGCGGGGTGAAAGGGTTACGTCGTGCGGGGCGAAAGGGTTACGTCGTGCGGGGCGAAAGGGTTACGTCGTGCGGGGCGAAAGGGTTACGTCGTGCGGGGTGAAAGGGTTACGTCGTGCGGGGTGAAAGGGTTACGTCGTGCGGGGTGAAAGGGTTACGCCGTGCGGGGTGAAAGGGTTACGTCGTGCGGGGTGAAAGGGTTACGCCGTGCGGGGTGAAAGGGTTACGTCGTGCGGGGTGAAAGGGTTACATCGTTCGGGGTGAAAGGGTTACGCCGTGCGGGGTGAAAGGGTTACGTCGTGCGGGGTGAAAGGGTTACGTCGTGCGGGGTGAAAGGGTTACGCCGTGCGGGGTGAAAGGGTTACGTCGTGCGGGGTGAAAGGGTTACGTCGTGCGGGGTGAAAGGGTTACGCCGTGCGGGGTGAAAGGGTTACGTCGTGCGGGGTGAAAGGGTTACGTCGTGCGGGGTGAAAGGGTTACGCCGTGCGGGGTGAAAGGGTTACGTCGTGCGGGGTGAAAGGGTTACGTCGTGCGGGGTGAAAGGGTTACGTCGTGCGGGGTGAAAGGGTTACGTCGTGCGAGGTGAAAGGGTTACGTCGTGCGGGGTGAAAGGGTTACGTCGTGCGGGGTGAAAGGGTTACGTCGTGCGGGGTGAAAGGGTTACGTCGTGCGGGGTGAAAGGGTTACGCCGTGCGGGGTGAAAGGGTTACGTCGTGCGGGGTGAAAGGGTTACGTCGTGCGGGGTGAAAGGGTTACGTCGTGCGGGGTGAAAGGGTTACGTCGTGCGAGGTGAAAGGGTTACGTCGTGCGGGGTGAAAGGGTTACGCCGTTTGCGCTATGTGATTTTTTAAAAATTATTCTTCATGTATTTGCGAAGGACAACAAATATTTAATTCGTATCCGTGCTACAGTGACTGCAAATTGTATGCAATGGTCTGTTTGCGAAAAAGGAAGAAAAGAAATTCACGAAGATGAACCTGGTCCTTGAGAGAATCCACGCCCAGAGCACGTGTCATAACGCCATCGTCATAACAAATCATGACGCCATCGTCATAACAAATCATAACGCCATCGTCATAACAAATCATAATCATGACGCCATCGTCATAACAAATCATAACGCCATCGTCATAACAAATCATAATCATAAAGCCATCGTCATAACAAATCATAACGCCACAGCGTATCATACCGCCAACGCCATGGGCTGATCGCAGTGAAAGACAACAACGTTTAGTGTAAGGCACCAACGAATTATACTAATACGCTGATATTACCTGTCCTACTTTACTGCCTTGAGATGCCCCATGCTAAACACTGTCCTAGCCATGTGGCCCCTAGACCTCTCTGTTACACGCGCATAAAGTGTATCTGTGTGTGGGCGTGGGGGGGGGGGGGGTAATACATTTTACGTCATCGGTGATTATACCTAAAATTATTATCGTGACCGGGAACTGAGGAGAGTTATTTACGTGATTCGTGATCGAAGTAATTCTCGAGATCGTTGATTTGGGTTTAATTGCAAATCCGTGATGCGTGATTGGAAACAATTGTTTTCGTGATCCGTGACCTTCGTTTCACTTGTGATCTTGATTTGCACTACAGTTATTATCGTGATTGTGATAGGCGACTTTGTTGGGTTTTTTTGCCCTGATTCTCGGCATCTAGTTTCTTTTTTTGCTGCCATGAATATTTTAGCACTCTGAACTCGTTATGGAACGACATAGGTCACATCGAACTATTTCCATTTGTTGCGGGCATGCTTCGAGGGTGTCATCAAGAATCTGACTGACCTGGTACGTGTATTTTGTTTAAAAAAGTCTAAAATGTGTGTTCATTGATTATTTACATTCGGTGGTCCAATGCGCCGGTCAGTTGGCGGCCTCATGTTGTTGGGCCGACGGTAGGCCCTATACCAATGTTGGCCCACTAGACAACACTACTTGATCTACTTGAAGCTCCCTATTTCAAACTAGCCAACCAACTCAAGTAGGCCTACGTTGGATTTTGTGTCGTAGTTTAAGTTTATTTATAGTACTGTCGCCGCTCTCAGAAGACATTGGTAAAGCTACCCACGTAAAGCCACCTGCAACGCGAATATTTAGAGTTTAAATGACTTGCACTTCGTGCTTTTTATAGTTTCAATGTAACTCATCGGTAAACCTAAGCTTAACTTGCACATGTTTTACGAATAAGTACTGTCGGTTATGTCTAAAGGTATTTTGGGCATGATGGGCTTGAGAACTCAATAAACTCACTCTCATATAGACACCAAGTACGTGTTTGACTGGGTTTATTACAAAAGTGAGGGAGGGGAGGTACTGAATACATTGCTGGGTTTGGGGGGGTTCGCGGAATCCCCCCCCCCCTCCCCCTCAGGTCGCAAGTTTTAAAATACCCGCTCTATAAGGATATCTTCATCATAAATGTCCTATGTATTGAGCGATATTTTTTATCACAAATATCCGCTCTCTCAGGCATCAAGACACCCGCGGACCCGTGATTAGGAATTCACGTCGTCTGCCAAAACCCTCTCGCGCTCATGACAAACAATGACATCATGTCGATTACAAAGCTCTCGGACGGGCATTGCAGACCGATCATTCTTAGTCGTCTGTCATACCCTCTCATGGCCATAATAAACACGGCATTCACATCGTCTACCATGCCCTCTCATCGCCATGGCAAACAAAGCATTCACATCGTCTGCCATGCCCTCTCATCGCCATGGCAAACAAAGCATTCACATCGTCTGCCATGCCCTCTCATCGCCATGGCAAACAAAGCATTCACATCGTCAACCAAACCCTCTCATGACCATAATAAACCAAGCATTCACATCGTCTACCATGCTCTCTCGTGGCCATGACAAACCAAGAATTCCCATTGTTTGTCATACCCTCTTATGGCCATGACAAACAAAGCATTCACATCGTCTGCCATGCCCTCTCATGGCCATGGCAAACAAAGCATTCACATCGTCAACCAAACCCTCTCATGACCATAATAAACCAAGCATTCACATCGTCTACCATGCTCTCTCGTGGCCATGACAAACAAAGCATTCCCATTGTTTGTCATACCCTCTTATGGCCATGACAAACAAAGCATTCACATCGTCTACCATGTCCTCTCATGGCCATGGCAAACAAAGCATTCACATCTTCAAACAAACCCTCTCATGGCCACAATAAACAAAGCATTTACATCGTCTGCCATGCACTCTCACGGTAATGACAAACCAAACATTCATATCGTCAGCCAATCCCACTCATGATCTAGAAAAACCAAGCATTCACATCGTCTGCCATCATTTGCATAAAGGTATATTTATAGGGCTATTACAGATCAAACTTAATCTACGGGGGCTATACCTCGCGGTGGGGGAGGGGGACTTCTTCGGCTTGACTAGGTGGTGGGGGGCTTAAGCCGCAGTCGCCCCCGCTGGATCCGCCTCTGCGTTCGATCTTGCACCAAGGCCCGGGGTGCCCACCCTTACTTATGGGCCGTCAAGTACTGCGGATACGAAGGCACCCATATCGATGCTAACAGCTTTCATGTCGCGTTTGCAAACGTCATTGAACATCAGCCTAGGTTGTCCAGTTGGCCTTTTGCCGGCGGCAAGCTCGCAATTGAGCATATAATTTGAAATGCGTTCACCTTGCCTATGAGGAACGTGCCCAAACCAGCGGAGATATGTCACGGCAAGAGCAAGAATTCTTGGTAGGCTCTCATTGGCTAAACATTTCGTCCTTTGTTACCTTTGCCACTTCGTGCATTATGTCATATCTATCGCACATCCGCCGATCCGGACTGTTATTTTCTTAACAACATTCCGTCAAATAATCATGGCTGAAAGAGATCCTTCGTTCTAGCTTGAGAGAGGTATTCACTCTTCCGGGTGCCGAAAACATTTGTAATATTAAATATGCAAAAGATGCATTTTGGATCATGATGAACCAGATAAAACTGATATCACCGTCATCAAGGGCTCTTCAAAGCAAAATACATTACAGGTTCAGCTCATGAGACAACTAAACCCGTTGTTTAATATTGGTTTAGTACATAAACTTTTGTCAATATAGATAAAGGGAAAGGAAATGTTATTGAATATCGGTTCAGTAATCGCGCCTATTACTAGGGGATCGTGTCCAACTGTCGTTAATGCCTCCCGCACCTTCCCCAGAGCGGACTAAGCTCACATCGCAGGCGATCACGCCGCAAACATGCAATCCACGCAATCACGAATGTTGACTGCCAACTCGAGGGACAAGACGCCCTGGCTTTGATCACGCAGACATGTCCATACCTGAACACCTTTTGTTTAATCAGAAAATGGCATCCCACAATATCTATATGTTACATATTGTTTCGGCAGTCAAAGTCAAGTCTGGGGTTCTCGGAAGTTTTTTACACATATGTTTAATTCAATTATACATAATATATATAATAAACTAAATTTCAATGTATATATAATTGGATATATGATCATATATTTTATTGATATGCATAAACCAATATTACATATGGTATATGGAGATATATTTATTCATATGCCCAAAAATGTATTGATTCTAGATGCAAATGCTAGAATAAATTCCACTTTGGCTTGCCATATATAGCCTTTTAGCAAGAGGCATTTACCTTCTCTGAGAAGCACATCGAGACCTGGACCCCTTAACGTAATGACTGATATAACGACACTGTCCAGCATAGCTTGAGAAGAAAGACAAACATCGGGGGATATGTGCAACTTGAAGACGTTAGTACCGACTGCGACTAAGTACATGCAATATCGATCGGTTTAAACGCCACCACGCCGTCAGTCATTTAGCGCGTCGAGGCTTATTAGTGGGATTGACCATGTCAAAGTGTGATTATTTGTTAGCGTCCAAACTCAAACAAACAGTGGATCTTTAGACTCAGTATTAATGGAGTTATGGGGAAAATTGTTTTTCTGGACATTGACCTTTCTGTGGTCTTGACCTTGGATGCGTGACTTCGATTTGTCTGAATTGTACTCTTCATGGCGAAATTCACGAGGTCATTTTCCCGCTCTCGTAGGATCTCATGTTAAAGTTTGGGAATTTTTTGCAGAAAAACTATTCGGCGATTTGCAAAAAAAAAACAAACGTGCAAAGGTATCTGTAGGCTCAATGCGTAATGTAATTGGCAACGTGATTCAATGAAAACTGTGAACGTTATTTTCCCGGACTTTTGGTCCTATCTTTTTAAAGGTTAAGCGAATTTCAGAAAAATGGACCTTTAACCTACTATAACCTACAGTAGCCCATCTACAAAATTAGAAATTACTTTGTGAATTCGGAGGTCGATACGTACAGAAAATGCGCGGCGGGACAAACAGACAGACATACCGAACACACCGACATAAGAAAAACTGGTATATTTTTTTGTATGACATAATTTATGTGCCAAGGTAAGTTACCAGATCAGATATGCTTGGTTGGTTGTATATTCAGGACGCTTTAACCACTTTTGATCATATCGCGTCAATGGGAGAAGGAAGGGAGAGCGTTCTGGCCACCTCTCAGAGCTCTCAGGTTGCCAGAACGGTCAAGGCGCCCTATACTCGGACCACGGTTGTCGAACTACAGACATGGGCGGCCAATTGAATCCAGCAAACAAATCAAACGCATTCAAATCTTACGAAATTCGGGGGGGGGGGGGTGCTCTATATCGACTGTAGGGGGTTGTTCATACCCCGTAGAACGCTTGATGTTGCATAGATAAAACAGCAATTCTTCCTCATAATGGGTACATGGAATTTTTTACTTTAACGGTCCTTAACATCCCTATGCCTAAGCGGAGGGGGGCGGGTTAATCCCTTGGGGGACACCAGATGACACCAGAACTTCCCGGTCGTCATCTAGCTACATGTGACATCAGTTTTATGGGGTAACCTTATAAATATGGTAGTTCTGAAGGGGTATCTCATCTACGAGCTCACTCAGGCATTATTGGACGTCCAGAAACCCTGACCCCCCCCCCCCCCCAACGGAGGCGTTATCGGAGGTCCAGGGCCCACCCCCCCCCCCCCCCCCCACACACACACAAACACCACATGTGTATATACCTAGGGTTGGGCCAAGTTATCTTTCATTTGCACAAAAGCTGCCCAAAGCATCAACAGTTCATTTCGCATGCAGGCGGTAAAGACATCTTGCGTTTCAGTGCACCAAGACTTAATTAAGTCAGATACAGCAAGTCAATCTCCTTCAGAACATGTGAGCAGAAAAACTTGACGCAAGCCGTACAATCAACAGCCCAAATCCGCCTGTTGTTGTTGTTTGGGAGCTCTCTAAATAAGAGGTATAAATAGCGCCTACGCGCACGTGGCCGGCGGAGTCGTCTGTGACGTCACAAATGGCATTATGGCCCGGGGTTGTTGCGCGGCAGCCAGTGAGCCAGCTGTGTAGGGCGGTGATTTCAGAGGGCTTTCAGCGGCTCACGCAGAAGGGCGTGTCTTGGTCTATCCTCACTTGGATTATGCTGTCACACCTTTGGGGTTGGTCTCATTTCGATCTGCGATTCAGGTTTACAACGCAACATGACAGAGTGTGAGAAAATTCACTTCTTAACAGAAGCCATTTACAAGGTAAGCTTTGTATTACTGAGCAACGTACGATATGCTGTTAGTGATTAGTGTGTGTGTGTTGCTGCCAGCGCGTGGGTCAGCTCACCTGGCGGCTAACTCAGCCCCTCTTGGCAGCGGGCGCATCCAACACTCCAAGTGCAGCCCTAGGTCTACAGCATAGCTGTGGAACATACATAAGAACGTTGCCATAGCATCCTAATACCTATAGCTATCATACCTACCTTTTAGTAGTGTCAGGAATACAAAGGCAGATGTTTTATTGCTGCAACTGGTGATTAGTGACGTGTGTTTATTTACTTTAATAACAATGCCCGCCTCCGATGGTCTGTTTACAAATGTAAAGCCCCTTCCCCGTGTGCCAGTGCCAAATAGCGTGGAGATGGTATCATCACCATAACAACAGGGGTCTGCCTGGGGGATGCCTTGTACCCATCATACCCAGTGCGTTATTGTGAGCGGTCGGAGATACAGGGCGCTAGCTGGGGCAGATCTCCGAAAGCGCTGAATGGGAAGTCTGCCGTGGTGAGGACGTGGGGTGCGTGGGTGGAGGGGCTGGGAAGTGTGAGTCATATGCTTGGATAGAAACCTCAGCCGCGTTCACGCCGGGATGGATGTTGCCATGGTGACACATTATATATATATATACTACGTTTGTTCGGTGCCACGGGGAGGTATCATCCGGTACACCTGATATATTGATTACTCATTACACTGTACAATGGATCCGGCTTCCATGTTAAGAGCCTACGGAATGCGCTATTATAGTAAATAGTCGGCGTGAGTAATACGTGAGCTATGCTGAAACGATGGTTCGCCCTAGCATGAAAAAAACGACCGTACGAAGACATATGTAGCAAACTGTCGGCTCAAGTTAAATACAGATATATATATATATTATGGTATTAAACAACGTACGATCTCACAAGCATTTGCATACGTTACAAGCCTATTGGGCTAACAAAGTTATTACAGGCCAGCGTGCATGTTTGTGCTCCTCTAAAAGTCTTTAATTCAATTACGTATTTGCTAGTTAGGCTACTTGCAGATCCTCTTAAAATAGCACTTCAGCATCAGTTGCTCTCAAGCTAACGCAGCTGTTCACACGTCTAGACCGGCCTTGTCACTGCATGTCGGGGCAAGCAAAAGGCGTTAATTAACAAGGTTGAATCACACGCGGTAACATGTTTGATTGCGGCAATGGCTAACGCTATAGGCGTGGTGTGGTTGACAAGCCGTCGGGTGAACAATGGATCACCTGCTTGGGGTGGAGACCTAGCTGCAGGTGTCACATGTATGTGGCATCTCTATCCACATCCCGTGTCTCTTTTCCTGGGTCCTTTTTCCATGTTTGACCTCACGAAATGGATTAATATTGTAAACGGTAGAGCTGAGTCATACGTGAGCTATGTTGAAACAAATGGTTCGCCCTAACATGGATGAACAACCCGTTATCTGTCGCTCAGCTTGGCTTATTCTCACTCCTGTCTTTCAAAATTGAAATCGCAATTCCTAAGCTATCTAGTGTGTGAGTAGCAGGGGTCTGGAAGGGGTAAATGATGACACGCGACACCGGCTATTTGAAAACTCCACATTCGACATTGATCTGGACACAGATTTTTGAAATAAATCACGACACTGAACGTAGCCAAAAGGCGACACGGAACGTCGTAAAAATATCGACATTCGACAATGAGAAATTTGAAAAATCGACACTGGACACTGGACTTCCAGACCCCTAGTGTGAAGGCAAATACACACCTTTATCACCAAATGGTCGCAGGTGAGTCCTGAATGAGTTCGTCAAGTGGAAAGGAACAAGACAACCCCGACACTAGCGTGTATGCATGTATGCACAGGGAAGGCGGAGGGGGTGGTGGGCTCGGGGGGGGGGGGCTCGTGAGGGGGTGGTGGGTGCACTCTTTACACTCCGCCAGGGAGTCAAGCGTTTTAGACTGTTGCGGACCAAATCTATGGCACGCCATTCAAATTTTCAATTTAATTTCTGATCACATATTTCAAGTAAGCAATAGATACAAATATCTATAAGCTATATAGAGCTATATAGATCAGCGTTCTGGCTCTAGTTATTGATCAAAACTTAAACTAAGTTCGGATCTGTGTTTTGATGTTTGTGGATATCTAAATTCCGAAAGCTAGACCTCGGACAGATTGACCCCCTCGCCCCCTCACCCCCTCCACCCCTCACCCCCTCAACCCCACACTCCCTCCACCCCTCCACCCCTCACCCCCTTCACCCCTCACCCCCTTCACCCCTCACCCCCTCGACCCCTCACCCCCTCGACCCCTCACGCCCTCGACCCCTCATCCCCTATTCAAATCAGATATGTGTACATACGAAGGCAGTTGTTTTAAATCAGCGGATTCTAATACACAATTTGAGCTAAGTTGAATTAGTTTTATCCAAGCGCGGAAATATTTTTGGGCTGATGAAACAAATGTCCTATATGATTCTGCTTATGCTGAGTAAATACTATGACATCACTTTTCAAGATTGATGACATTCAGAAGTATCCCGGGGCAGCGGATTTGGATGAAAAACTCCTCGTGTAAACTCCTTTCTAAATAATAAAAGCAATATTAAGATAAAGATGTCCCCTGCCCCGTTCTTCCCTCACCCCTGCCCCGTTCTTCCCTCACCCCTGCCCCGTTCTTCCCTCACCCCTGCCCCGTTCTTCCCTCACCCCTGCCCCGTTCTTCCCCACCCCTGCCCCGTTCTTCCCTCACCACTGCCCCGTTCTTCCCTCACCCCTGCCCCGTTCTTCCCTCGCCCCTGCCCCGTTCTTCCCTCATCCCTGCCCCGTTCTTCCCTCACCACTGCCCCGTTCTTCCCTCACCCTGCCCCGTTCTTCCCTCACCCCTGCCCCGTTCTTCCCTCACCCCTGCCCCGTTCTTCCCCCACCCCTGCCCCGTTCTTCCCTCGCCCCTGCCCCGTTCTTCCCTCATCCCTGCCCCGTTCTTCCCTCACCACTGCCCCGTTCTTCCCTCACCCTGCCCCGTTCTTCCCTCACCCCTGCCCCGTTCTTCCCTCACCCCTGCCCCCCTCTTCCCTCACCCCTGCCCCGTTCTTCCCTCGCCCCTGCCCCGTTCTTCCCTCACCCCTGCCCCGTTCTTCCCTCACCCCTGCCCCGTTCTTTCCTCGCCCCTGCCCCGTTCTTCCCTCACCCCGGCTCCGTTCTTCCCCCACCCCTGCTCCGTTCCCCTCCCCCCTACTCCGTTCTTCTCTCACCCCTGCTCCGTTCTTCCCCCACCCCTGCCCCGTTCTTCCCTCACCCCTGCTCCGTTCCTCCCTCACCCCTGCCCCGTTCTTCCCTCACCCCTGCTCCGTTCTTCTCTCACCCCTGCCCCGTTCTTCCCCCACCCCTGCTTCGTTCTTCTCTCACCTCTGCCCCGTTCTTCCATCACCCCTGCTCCGTTCTTCCCTCACCCCTGCCCCGTTCTTCCCTCACCCCTGCCCCGTTCTTCCCTCACCCCTGCCCCGTTCTTCCTTCACTCCTGCCCCGTTCTTCCCTCACCTCTGCCGTGTTCCTTCCCTCACCCATGCCCCGTTCTTCTCTCACCCCTGCCCTGTTCTTCTCACCCCTGCCCCGTTCTTCCCTCACCCCTGCCCCGTTCTTCCCCCACCCCTGCCCCGTTCTTCCCTCACCCCTGCCGTGTTCCTTCCCTCACCCCTGCCCCGTTCTTCCCTCACCCCTGCCCCGTTCTTCCCTCACCCCTGCCGTGTTCCTTCCCTCACCCCTGCCCCGTTCTTCCTTCACTCCCGCCCCGTTCTTCCCTCACCCCTGCCGTGTTCCTTCCCTCACCCCTGCCCCGTTCTTCCCTCACCCCTGCCCCGTTCTTCCCTCACCCCTGCCCCGTTCTTCTCTCACCCCTGCCCCGTTCTTCCCTCACCCCTGCCCTGTTCTTCTCTCACCCCTGCCCCGTTCTTCTCTCATCCCTGCCCCGTTCTTCTCTCACCCCTGCCCCGTTCTTCCCTCACCCCTGCCCCGTTCTTCCCTCACCCCTGCCCCGTTCTTCCCTCACCCCTGCCTCGTTCTTCCCTCACCCCTGCCCCGTTCTTCCCTCACCCCTGCCCCGTTCTTCCCTCACCCCTGCCCCGTTCTTCCTTCACTCCTGCCCCGTTCTTCCCTCACCTCTGCTCCGTTCCTCCCCCACCCCTGCCCCGTTCTTTCCTCACCCCTGCCCCCCTCTTCCCTCACCCCTGCCTCGTTCTTCCCTCACCCCTGCCCCGTTCTTCCTTCACTCCTGCCCCGTTCTTCCCTCACCTCTGCTCCGTTCCTCCCCCACCCCTGCCCCGTTCTTTCCTCACCCCTGCCCCCCTCTTCCCTCACCCCTGCCTCGTTCTTCCCTCACCCCTGCCCCGTTCTTCCCTCACCCCTGCCCCGTTCTTCCCTCACCCCTGCCCCGTTCTTCCCTCACCCCTGCCCCCCTCTTCACTCACCCCTGCCCCGTTTTTCCTCACCCCTGCCCCGTTCTTCCCTCACCCCTGCCCCGTTCTTCCCTCACCCCTGCCCCCCTCTTCCCTCACCCCTGCCCCGTTCTTCCCTGAACCCTGCCCCGTTCTTCCCTCACCCCTGCCCCCCTCTTTCCTCACCCCTGCCCAGTTCTTCCCTCACCCCTGCCCCCCTCTTCTCTCACCCCTGCCCCGTTCTTCCCTCACCCCTGCCCCCCTCTTCCCTCACCCCTGCCCCGTTTTTCCTCACCCCTGCCCCGTTCTTCCCTCACCCCTGCCCCGTTCTTCCCTCACCCCTGCCCCCCTCTTCCCTCACCCCTGCCCCGTTCTTCCCTGAACCCTGCCCCGTTCTTCCCTCACCCCTGCCCCCCTCTTCCCTCACTCCTGCCCCGTTCTTCCCTCACCCCTGCCCCCCTCTTCCCTCCCCCCTGCCCCGTTCTTCCCTCACCCCTGCCCCCCTCTTGCCTCACCCCTGCCCCGTTCTTCCCTCACCTCTGCCCCGTTCTTCCCTCACCCCTGCCCCGTTCTTCCCTCACCCCTGCCCCGTTCTTCCCTCACCCCTGCCCCGTTTTTCCCTCACCCCTGCCCCCCTCTTCCCTCACCTCTGCCCCGTTCTTCCCTCACACCTGCCCCGTTCTTCCCTCACCCCTGCCCCCCTCTTCCCTCACCCCTGCCCCGTTCTTCCCTGAACCCTGCCCCGTTCTTCCCTTGATGACATTGTCCTTGTTTCTCTCATTATCATCTAGAACGCTTTTAATATCACATGGCTTCTCTTCACTTTTCTTCCAGAACATTTTGGATAATTTTAACCCTGGAATACGACAGCTGATATCATCGGGCCGATCTCTGCAGAAGGCGTTACACGGTGAGGCGCAGCACGATCCTGGGTTACCATAGGTTACCATACTCCCCTCTCCTCTTAGAATTACTCGTCCATCGCGGACCTAGAGCGTCTTCACGTAACATCAACACCCGCCCGTAACTTCTAAACGGCCCGGCCGACCTTTTGGGCTCTCGAATAGGACATTAGCATGGAGCTCGGCACAATACTCGGCCCCGGCCGTTGGAATTTACTGATTGAAAAATGAGATACCGGGGCTGGGTCTACAACTAGTGCGGAGATCACGTCTAGAATTGTTACTTGTAATAAACCGTAAGGACTGGCCGACGGCTTAACTCAACCGTAAATTCGCGGTATGTGTGGATTATATATATAGAAAAAGCACTCCAACTGCCGAAAGCACGCGGGAAGATATATATATACATCACCGAGTTAAGCCCACGAATCCGATGCGGCGTCGGACGTTGTATACTTGATACCCGTGAATCCGGAATCCTGGCTGGTCGGCTGTGACATTATACCACTCCCATATAGATCAGAAATACATCACAGAAAGAACTCTGGCCTCATTATACGGAGATCCATGCTGAATCCAGGCAGCCGCACAGTAACCGGCCTATGTCGGCCACACAGTAACCGGCCTATGTCAGCCACACAGTAACCGGCCTATGTCAGTCACACAGTAACCGGCCACACAGTAACCGGCCTATGTCAGCCACACAGTAACCGGCCTACGTCAGCTACACAGTAACCGGCCACACAGTGACCGGCCTATGTCAGCCACACAGTAACCGGCCTATGTCAGTCACACAGTAACCGGCCTATGTCGGCCACACAGTAACCAGCCTACGTCAGCCACTCAGTAACCGGCCTATGTCAGCCACACAGTAACCGGCCTACGTCAGCCACGCAGTAACCAGCCGATGTCAGCCACACAGTAACCGGCCTATGTCAGCCACACAGTAACCGACCTATGTCAGCCACACAGTAACCGGCCTATGTCAGCCACACAGTAACCGGCCTATGTCAGTCACACAGTAACCGGCCTATGTCAGCCACACAGTAACCGGCCTATGTCAGCCACACAGTAACCGACCTATGTCAGCCACACAGTAACCGGCCTATGTCAGCCACACAGTAACCGGCCTATGTCAGTCACACAGTAACCGGCCTATGTCAGTCACACAGTAACCGACCTATGTCAGTCACACAGTAACCGGCCTATGTCAGCCACACAGTAACCGGCATATGTCAGCCACACAGTAACCGGCCTATGTCAGTCACACATTAACCAGCCTATGTCAGCCACACAGTACCCGGCCTATGTCAGCCACACAGTAACCGGCCTGTGTCAGTCACACAGTAACCAGCCTATGTCAGCCACACAGTAACCAGCCTATGTCAGCCACACAGTAACCAGCCTATGTCAGCCACACAGTAACCGGCCTATGACAGTCACACAGTAACCGGCCTATGTCAGTCACACAGTAACCGGCCTATGTCAGCCACACAGTAACCGGTCTATGTCAGTCACACAGTAACCGACCTATGTCAGCCACACAGTAACCGGCCTATGTCAGCCACACAGTAACCGGCCTATGTCAGTCACACAGTAACCGGCCTATGTCAGCCACACAGTAACCGGCCTATGTCAACCACACAGTAACCGGCCTATGTCAACCACACAGTAACCGGCCTATGTCAGCCACACAGTAACCGACCTATGTCAGCCACACAGTAACCAGCCTATGTCAGCCACACAGTAACCGGCCAATGTCAGCCACACAGTAACCAGCCTATGTCAGCCACACAGTAATCGGCCTATGTCAGCCACACAGTAACCGACCTATGTCAGCGACACACTAACCGACCTATGTCAGCCACACAGTAACCAGCCTATGTCAGCCACACAGTAACCGGCCTATGTCAGCCACACAGTAACCAGCCTATGTCAGCCACACAGTAACCGGCCTATGTCAGCCACACAGTAACCGGCCTATGTCAGCCACACAGTAATCGGCCTATGTCAGCCACACAGTAACCGGTCACACAGTAACCGGTCACACAGTAACCGGCCTATGTCAGCCACACAGTAACCGGCCTATGTCAGCCACACAGTAACCGGCCTATGTCAGTCACACAGTAACCAGACTATGTCAGCCACACAGTAATCGGCATATGTCAGCCACACAGTAACCGGCCACACAGTAACCGGCCTATGTCAGTCACACAGTAACCAGCCTATGTCAGCCACACAGTAACCGGCCTATGTCAGCCACACAGTAACCAGCCTATGTCAGCCACACAGTAACAGGCCACACAGTACCGGCTTATGTCAGCCACACAGTAACTGGCCTATGTCAGCTACACAGTAACCAGCCTATGTCAGCCACACAGTAACCGGCCTATGTCAGCCACACAATAACAGGCCACACAGTAACCGGCTTATGTCAACCACACAGTAACTGGCCTATGTCAGTCACACAGTAACCAGCCTATGTCAGCCACACAGTACCCGGCCTATGTCAGTCACACAGTAACCGGCCTATGTCAGTCACACAGTAACCGACCACACAGTAACCGGCCTATGTCAACCACACAGTAACCAGCCTATGTCAGCCGCACAGTAACCGGCCTATGTCAGTCACACAGTAACCGGCCTATGTCAGCCACACAGTAACCGGTTTCTGTCAGCCACACAGTAACAGGCCACACAGTAACAGGCCACACAGTAACTGGCCTATGTCAGTCACACAGTAACCGGCCTATGTCAGTCACACAGTAACCGGCCTATGTCAGTCACACAGTAACCAGCCTATGTCAGCCACACAGTAACCGGCCTATATCAGTCACACAGTAACCAGCCTATGTCAGCCACACAGTAACCGGCCTATGTCAGTCACACAGTAACCAGCCTATGTCAGCCACACAGTCACCGGCCTATGTCAGCCACACAGTAACCGGCCTATGTCAGCCACACAGTAACCGGCCTATGTCAGTCACACAGTAACCAGCCTATGTCAGCCACACAGTATCCGGCCTATGTCAGTCACACAGTAACCGGCCTATGTCAGCCACACAGTAACCAGCCTATGTCAGCCACACAGTAACCAGCCTATGTCAGCCACACAGTAACCGGCCTATGTCAGCCAAAAAGTAACCGGCCTATATCAGTCACACAGTAACCAGCCTATGTCAGCCACACAGTAACCGGCCTATGTCAGTCACACAGTAACCGGCCTATGTCAGTCACACAGTAACCGGCCTATGTCAGTCACACAGTCACCGGCCTATGTCAGTCACACAGTAACCGACCACACAGTAACCGGCCTATGTCAGCCACACAGTAACCAGCCTATGTCAGTTACACAGTAACCGGCCTATGTCAGCCACACAGTAACCGGCCTATGTCAGTTACACAGTAACCGGCCTATGTCAGCCACACAGTAACCAGCCTATGTCAGCCACACAGTAACCGGTCTATGTCAGTCACACAGTAACCAGCCTATGTCAGCCACACAGTAACGGGCCTATGTCAGCCACACAGTAACCGGCCTATGTCAGTCACACAGTAACCGGCCTATGTCGGTCACACAGTAACCGGCCTATGTCAGCCATAAAGTAACCGGCCTATATCAGTCACACAGTAACCAGCCTATGTCAGCCACACAGTAACCGGCCTATGTCAGTCACACAGTAACCGGCCTATGTCAGTCACAAAGTAACCGGCCTATGTCAGTCACACAGTAACCGGCCTATGTCAGTCACACAGTAACCGACCACACAGTAACCGGCCTATGTCAGTTACACAGTAACCAGCCTATGTCAGCCACACAGTAACCGGCCTATGTCAGCCACACAGTAACCAGCCTATGTCAGCCACACAGTAACCAGCCTATGTCAGCCACACAGTAACCGGTCTATGTCAGTCACACAGTAACCAGCCTATGTCAGCCACACAGTAACCGGCCTATGTCAGCCACACAGTAACCGGCCTATGTCGGTCACACAGTAACCGGCCTATGTCAGTCACACAGTAACCAGCCTATGTCAGCCACAAAGTAGCCAGCCTATGTCAGCCACACAGTAACCGGCCTATGTCAGCCACACAGTAACCGGCCTATGTCAGTCACACAGTAACCGACCTCACAGTAACCGACCTATGTCACCCACACAGTAACCGTCACACAGTAACCTGCCTATGTCAGTGACACAGTAACCAGCCTATGTCAGCCACACAGTAACCGGCCTATGTCAGCCACACAGTAACCAGCCTATGTCAGCCACACAGTAACCGGCCTATGTCAGCCACACAGTAACCGGCCTATGTCAGTCACACAGTAACCGACCACACAGTAACCGGCCTATTTCAGTCACATAGTAACCGGCCTATGTCAGCCACACAGCAACCGGCCTATGTCAGTCACACAGTACCCGGCCTATGTCAGCCACACATTAACCGGCCTATGTCAGTCACACAGTAACCAGCCTATGTCAGCCACACAGTAACCGGCCTATGTCAGCCACACAGTAACCGGCCTATGTTAGCCACACAGTAACCGGCCTATGTCAGCCACACAGTAACCGGCCTATGTCAGTCACACAGTAACCGACCACACAGTAACCGGCCTATGTCAGTCACATAGTAACCGGCCTATGTCAGCCACACATTAACCGGCCTATGTCAGTCACACAGTAACCAGCCTATGTCAGCCACACAGTAACCGGCCTATGTCAGTCACACAGTAACCGGCCTATGTCAGCCACACAGTAACCGGCCTATGTCAGCTACACAGTAACCAGCCTATGTCAGCCACACAGTAACCGGCCTATGTCAGTCACACAGTAACCGGCATATGTCCGCCACACAGTAACCGGCCTATGTCAGCCACACAGTAACCAGCCTATGTCAGCCACACAGTAACCAGCCTATGTCAGCCACACAGTAACCGGCCTATGTCAGCCACACAGTAACCGGCCTATGTCAGCCACACAGTAACCGGCCTATGTCAGCCAAACAGTAACCGGCCTATGTCGGCCACACAGTAACCAGCCTATGTCAGCCACACAGTAACCGGCCTATGTCAGCCACACAGTAACCGGCCTATGTCAGCCACACAGTAACCGGCCTATGTCAGCCACACAGTAACCGGCCTATGTCAGTCACACAATCAGCGGCCACACAGTAACCGGCCTATGTCAGCCACACAGTAACCGGCCTATGTCAGCCACACAGTAACCGGCCTATGTCAGCCACACAGTAACCGGCCTATGTCAGTCACACAGTAACCGGCCACACAGTAACCAGCCTATGTCAGCCACACAGTATGGCCAATGCAGAAAACGACCGACTAGACTTGTGTACAACAATGTTCCCAGTGTGGAACTCTCTGGCCAGCTGAGGATTAGAGTGTTCGAGAATCTCGTTGGTTTGAAAAAATGACCGCCATTTCAAAATTTCTATCGGCTAAGGCGCTTTTCTGTGAAAGCGGTTCGAATACTACATGTAAGCCAAACTTGGACCTTGTATCACACTTTGAACGATTCGGCCCAAAAAATGCACTTATTTGCCGGACTACTTGTAAAGTATTTCCCTTGCTGTTTAATGAAGAAGGTGTCTTTCAGCCGCGGCCTCCCAGGCCAATGTGTACGTGGACAGTATCTACCACTTGGCACAGAGCGGCCAGGTCTGCAAGGGCGCCACCAGCGACATAGGTAAGTAACTGACCCATGAGCGCCGAGGAATATTACAACAGCGTGAGTGAATGTTGCCATGACGCGAGTGAATGCAACAGCGTGAGTGAATGTTGCCATGACGCGAGTGAATGTTGCCATGACGCGAGTGAATGCGATTTCCCGGCAGAGGGCGCTACGCACAAGCTATAGTCCCTCTGCCCCGCGTCAAATTTAACCACCAAAATTATCCTTCATACGCGAAAATTGTAAATGAATAAAGTCGAAGATATGTTCGCAGTTTGGCATCAAATACACAGACTGTTTAGCATCTACTGTGCTAATGGTACGTGGTACCGGGCGAATTCCTTCAGATTTTGATTAATAAGGAACCATATGTTATATCGAACTATGTTTCCGAGTTTGATCGAGGTCAAATGCGCGAAGCCCTCTGAACTTTGCCCCCTTGCTATTTCGACTTTTCTTATCAATTAATTATTAAAATCTTTTCCATTGTGATTGTACGACAACGGAATGTCAATATTCTGCATTGAGTGGGGCAGAGGTGATGGGAGGAACGAGCTCCCTCTGCTGGCCACGTGGAATGAATGTTGCCATGACGCGAGTCAATGTCGCAAAGTGTGACCAGTGAATGTCGCAAAATGAAAGCATTTGATAACGCTGCTAGCTGTCAGCAGCGACGACTCATGAAGGTGACGTGAAGTTGGAGTTCAATAGAGCTGACCGTCAGATTGACTTTAACGGGTTTATTAGACATGACTGCTGGTCTGCGGCCATTGCCAGTGCGTCAGACCGTCAGATTGACTTTACCGGGTTTATTAGACATGACTGCTGGTCTGCGGCCATGGCCGGTGCGTCAGACCGTCAGATTGACTTTAACGGGTTTATTAGACATGACTGCTGGTCTGCGGCCATTGCCGGTGCGTCAGACCGTCAGATTGACTTTACCGGGTTTATTAGACATGACTGCTGGTCTGCGGCCATTGCCGGTGCGTCAGACCGTCAGATTGACTTTACCGGGTTTATTAGACACGACTGCTGGTCTGCGGCCATCGCCGGTGCGTCAGACCGTCAGATTGACTTTACCGGGTTTATTAGACATGACTGCTGGTCTGCGGCCGTTGCCCGTGCGTCAGACCGTCAGATTGACTTTAACGGGTTTATTAGACATGACTGCTGGTCTGCGGCCATGGCCGGTGCGTCAGACCGTCAGATTGACTTTACCGGGTTTATTAGACATGACTGCTGGTCTGCGGCCATCGCCGGTGCGTCAGACCGTCAGATTGACTTTAACGGGTTTATTAGACATGACTGCTGGTCTGCGGCCATCGCCGGTGCGTCAGACCGTCAGATTGACTTTACCGGGTTTATTAGCCATGACTGCTGGTCTGCGGCCATGGCCGGTGCGTCAGACCGTCAGATTGACTTTAACGGGTTTATTAGACATGACTGCTGGTCTGCGGCCATTGCCGGTGCGTCAGACCGTCAGATTGACTTTACCGGGTTTATTAGACATGACTGCTGGTCTGCGGCCATGGCCGGTGCGTCAGACCGTCAGATTGACTTTACCGGGTTTATTAGACACGACTGCTGGTCTGCGGCCATCGCCCGTGCGTCAGACCGTCAGATTGACTTTAACGGGTTTATTAGACATGACTGCTGGTCTGCGGCCATGGCCGGTGCGTCAGACCGTCAGATTGACTTTAACGGGTTTATTAGACATGACTGCTGGTCTGCGGCCATTGCCGGTGCGTCAGACCGTCAGATTGACTTTACCGGGTTTATTAGACATGACTGCTGGTCTGCGGCCATGGCCGGTGCGTCAGACCGTCAGATTGACTTTAACAGGTTTATTAGACATGACTGCTGGTCTGCGGCCATCGCCGGTGCGTCAGACCGTCAGATTGACTTTACCGGGTTTATTAGACATGACTGCTGGTCTGCGGCCATCGCCGGTGCGTCAGACTGTCAGATTGACTTTACCGGGTTTATTAGACATGACTGCTGGTCTGCGGCCATTGCCGGTGCGTCAGACCGTCAGATTGACTTTACCGGGTTTATTAGACATGACTGCTGGTCTGCGGCCATCGCCGGTGCGTCAGACCGTCAGATTGACTTTAACGGGTTTATTAGACATGACTGCTGGTCTGCGGCCATTGCCGGTGCGTCAGACCGTCAGATTGACTTTAACGGGTTTATTAGACATGACTGCTGGTCTGCGGCCATTGCCGGTGCGTCAGACCGTCAGATTGACTTTACCGGGTTTATTAGACATGACTGCTGGTCTGCGGCCATCGCCGGTGCGTCAGATCGCTGGGGTGCAGGACACGTTATCAGGTTATTGTGTCACGTGATTTTTTTTAACACATTACATTGCTGGGACGATTTGTCTCCGGAGAGCGGTGTCGGTGGCCACGTGACCGGGCAAACAAACACGTGGGGTAAACGGACCGCAGCGTTCAGGGTACGAAACGACTTCTCTGACGTCACGACCGGAAGCCGTCCTATTTCCGGCATTGGGGTGTAAATCGCTGAGGCTTGACTTTCTCCTAATGGCCGTCCAGACACACAGGTTATCACGGCTCTCACTTCGAGGCTTCATTGTTAGGGCTGACATGATTTGAACTTTGACCTCCGACTAACGCCATAAAGTACCCGTATGTGTGTGGAATAATGTAGTGACGTGCGTCAGTAGTCAGATGGGTGGGTGCGGAGATTTGCTCGCCCTGTTGTATGGTTACAGAATTGTAAGGTTCGGTGATTGCAGCATACAGCGCTGAAAGGCAGAACGGAATATTCAATGGGCATTTGTATATTATACATGTGTTGTGATTAATTCTCAGAATAGCCGATGTTAATTAATTATTTCAAGTTTTTAGAAAACAGTTTTACTATTTTTGCTTTTTACTATTCTTCATTCATCAGTGCTTCCATTATTACTGCCATCAAACTTCTACCATCAGTGCTGTCATCAGTACTACCATTACTACTGCCATCAGTGATGTCATCAGTACTACCATTACTACTGCCATCAGTGCTGTCATCAGTGCTGTCATCAGTACTACCATTACTACTGCCATCAGTGCTGCCATCAGTACTACCATTACTACTGCCATCAGTGCTGCCATCAGTACTACCATTACTACTGCCATCAGTGCTGTCATCAGTACTACCATTATTACTGCCATCAGTGCTGCCATCAGTACTACCATTACTACTGCCATCAGTACTACCATTACTACTGCCATCAGTGCTGCCATCAGTACTACCATTACTACTGCCATCAGTACTACCATTACTACTGCCATCAGTGCTGCCATCAGTACTACCATTACTACTGCCATCAGTGCTGCCATCAGTGCTGTCATCAGTACTACCATTATTACTGCCATCAGTGCTGTCATCAGTACTACCATTACTACTGCCATCAGTACTACCATTACTACTGCCATCAGTGCTGCCATCAGTACTACCATTACTACTGCCATCAGTGCTGTCATCAGTACTACCATTATTACTGCCATCAGTGCTGCCATCAGTACTACCATTACTACTGCCATCAGTACTACCATTACTACTGCCATCAGTGCTGCCATCAGTGCTGCCATCAGTACTACCATTACTACTGCCATCAGTGCTGTTATCAGTACTACCATTACTACTGCCATCAGTGCTGCCATCAGTGCTGCCATCAGTACTACCATTACTACTGCCATCAGTACTACCATTACTACTGCCATCAGTGCTGTCATCAGTACTACCATTATTACTGCCATCAGTGCTGTCATCAGTACTACCATTACTACTGCCATCAGTGCTGTCATCAGTACTACCATTATTACTGCCATCAGTGCTGCCATCAGTACTACCATTACTACTGCCATCAGTACTACCATTACTACTGCCATCAGTGCTGCCATCAGTGCTGCCATCAGTACTACCATTACTACTGCCATCAGTGCTGTTATCAGTACTACCATTACTACTGCCATCAGTGCTGCAATCAGTGCTGTCATCAGTACTACCATTACTACTGCCATCATTGCTGCCATCAGTACTACCATTACTACTGCCATCAGTGCTGCCATCAGTACTACCATTACTACTGCCATCATTGCTGCCATCAGTACTACCATTACTACTGCCATCAGTGCTGCCATCAGCGCTGTCATCAGTACTACCATTACTACTGCCATCAGTGCTGCCATCAGTACTACCATTACTACTGCCATCAGTGCTGCCATCAGTGCTGGCATCAGTACTACCATTACTACTACCATCAGTGCTGCCATCAGTACTACCATTACTACTGCCATCAGTGCTGCCATCAGTACTACCATTACTACTGCCATCATTGCTGCCATCAGTACTACCATTACTACTGCCATCAGTGCTGCCATCAGTGCTGTCATCAGTACTACCATTACTACTGCCATCAGTGCTGCCATCAGCGCTGTCATCAGTACTACCATTACTACTGCCATCAGTGATGCCATCAGTACTACCATTACTACTGCCATCAGTGCTGCCATCAGTGCTGTCATCAGTACTACCATTACTACTGCCATCAGTGCTGCCATCAGTGCTGTCATCAGTACTACCATTACTACTGCCATCATTGCTGCCATCAGTACTACCATTACTACTGCCATCAGTACTACCATTAATACTGCCATCAGTGCTGCCATCAGTGCTGCCATCAGTGCTGCCATCAGTACTACCATTACTACTGCCATCAGTACTACCATTACTACTGCCATCAGTGCTGCCATCAGTGCTGTCATCAGTACTACCATTACTACTGCCATCATTGCTGCCATCAGTACTACCATTACTACTGCCATCAGTACTACCATTAATACTGCCATCAGTGCTGCCATCAGTGCTGCCATCAGTACTACCATTACTACTGCCATCAGTGCTGCCATCAGTGCTGTCATCAGTACTACCATTACTACTGCCATCATTGCTGCCATCAGTACTACCATTACTACTGCCATCAGTGCTGCCATCAGTACTACCATTACTACTGCCATCAGTGCTGCCATCAGTGCTGTCATCAGTACTACCATTACTACTGCCATCATTGCTGCCATCAGTACTACCATTACTACTGCCATCAGTGCTGCCATCAGTACTACCATTACTACTGCCATTACTACTGCCATCAGTGCTGCCATCAGTGCTGCCATCAGTACTACCATTATTACTGCCATAAGTGCTGCAATCAGCGCTGCCTTTACTACTGCCATCAGTGCTGCCATCAGCGCTGCCGTTACTACTGCCATCAGTGCTGCCATCAGCGCTGCCTTTACTACTGCCATCAGTGCTGCCATCAGCGCTGCCTTTACTACTGCCATAACTGCTGCCATCAGCGCTGCCTTTACTACTGCATCAGTGCTGCCATCAGCGCTGCCTTTACTACTGCCATAAGTGCTGCCATCAGCGCTGCCTTTACTACTGCCATAAGTGCTGCCATCAGCGCTACCTTTACTACTGCCATAAGTGCTGCCATCAGCGCTGCCTTTACTACTGCCATAAGTGCTGCCATCAGCGCTGTCTTCACTACTGCAATCAGTGCTGCCATCAGCGCTGCCTTTACTACTGCCATAAGTGCTGCCATCAGCGCTGCCTTTACTACTGCCATAAGTGCTGCCATCAGCGCTACCTTTACTACTGCCATCAGTGCTGCCATCAGCGCTACCTTTACTACTGCCATAAGTGCTGCCATATTTTTGGTGCCGCCGTTTCCAGCATTTACGGCTGTCGTCGTAACTCTGCAGTTACATCCGGGTTCTCTAGTGGGTTGCCCGTTCGCCGGTATCGACTGTCGCTGCCAGCCCGACAGCCGTCGTGCCGGAGGGTCGCACTCCACCAACTGTTCCCATGTCAAAACGTTTGTGCCGGACAACGATCCCATGGCTTCCTTCGCCTTAAGCGGGAGATGACCCCGGGGACCATGACCCCCCCCCCCCTACCTCTCTGTGACGCCCTGACCTGTCAGGCTGTGGCTAGGGCCAAGCCATCGCGGCGACGAAGCGGTCGCTCTCTGCATGTCTCCTGAACATAGAGGCGGGGTGGGCGTTGGCCAGCGGCAGACCACGTGGTGTCCAGTGGACCAGGTGGGGGGAAGGCGGAGAGGGTACATATACGCCCTCCATTCATTGATGCTGTGTGCACATGTCTCTTATGCCCCCGCCCCCACACCACCCCTGCCCCCCCCCCCCCCACCCCACTCTTCCTTACTTCGTCCCCAGGTGGTATTTCCCTTCAGAATCATTCTCTGCTGTACTGAACGGTTAGCGTACCGTTCTCCCCGCCTCCATGCCTCGCCCTATTGCCGCTATCCCCTGCCTGCCGTACCTACCCCCCGTCCCTACCCCCGCTCTCCGCCCCTCCCTGCCTGCCGTTCCGTCTCACACCTGTGTTACATCTTCCAGCCGCTTGTTCCTGGTGTCACGGGGGTCGATGGTGGTGGGTGGGCTTGGGGGGGGGGGGGGGAGGAGCGGGGTGGATATCGAGTTGTGAGGTTGTGAGATAATTACGATTGACAGGTGTTTATTAGTGCTGTTGAGGATTGACGTATCGAGACTCTCCCTACGATACAGACAAGGGCTCGCCCCGTAACGAGACCCCCCCCACTCACCGCGCCCACCGGTCTCAGACAGTCGGGTTCCCTGTAACGCGATGGGTATATCATACATAGGGGGGGAGGTTACCGGTGTGGGGGGGGGGGGGAAGTTAGGTTCGTAGGGGGGAGGTTACCGGTGTGGGGGGGGGGGCGTTTACCGGTGTGGGTGGGGCGTCAGATTCGTAGGGGGGAGGCAGCCGGGTACCCCTGTGATGGGGGAGGTTAGGTTTGTAGGGGAGAGGTTACCGGTGTGGGGGGGGGGGGTTAGGTTCGTAGGGTGGAGGTTACTGGTGTGGGGGGACGTTAGGTTCGTAAGGGGGAGGTTACTGGTGTGGGGGGGGGTTAGGTTCGTAGGGGGGAGGTTACTGGTGTGGGGGGACGTTAGGTTCGTAAGGGGGAGGTTACTGGTGTGGGGGGGGGGTTAGGTTCGTAGGGGGGAGGTTACTGGTGTGGGGGGAGTTAGGTTCGTAGGGGGGAGGCAGCTGGTTACCCGTGTGATGGGGGAGGTTAGGTTCATAGGGGGGAGGTTACCGGTGTGGGGGGGGGAGGTTAGGTTTGTAGGGGAGAGGTTACCGGTGTGGGGGGGGGGAGGTTAGGTTCGTAGGGGGGAGGTTACTGGTGTGGGGGGGGAGGTTAGGTTTGTAGGGGAGAGGTTACCGGTGTGGGGGGGGGAGGTTAGGTTTGTAGGGGAGAGGTTACCGGTGTGGGGGGGGGGAGGTTAGGTTCGTAAGGGGAAGGTTACTGGTGTGGGGGGGAGTTAGGTTCGTAGGGGGGAGGCAGCTGGTTATCCGTGTGATGGGGGAGGTTAGGTTTGTAGGGGGGAGGTTACCGGTGTGGGGGGGGGAGGTTAGGTTCGTAGGGGGGAGGTTACTGGTGTGGGGGGAGTTAGGTTCGTAGGGGGGAGGCAGCTGGTTACCCGTGTGATGGGGGAGGTTAGGTTCATAGGGGGGAGGTTACCGGTGTGGGGTGGGGAGGTTAGGTTTGTAGGGGAGAGGTTACCGGTGTGGGGGGGGGGAGGTTAGGTTCGTAGGGGGGAGGTTACTGGTGTGGGGGGACGTTAGGTTCGTAAGGGGGAGGTTACTGGTGTGGGGGGGGGGAGTTAGGTTCGTAGGGGGGAGGTTACTGGTGTGGGGGGACGTTAGGTTCATAGGGGGGAGGCAGCTGGTTATCCGTGTGATGGGGGAGGTTAGGTTCGTGAGTGGGGAGGTTACCGATGTGGTGGGGGGGGGGGTCTCGTATAGCCTGAACAATAATAGGTTTATTTCATCTAAAAAACATGTACATTACATTTTCATGTGCAAACTGGGCAGAAGTGGTGCTTATATGCTCGTGCAAGAAAAAGAAAAAGAACCAAAAGAATCCCCCCCCCCCAGAAAAAAATAAAAATAAATATATGCATATATAAAATTAAACTGATTTTTTTTTATAATATTGCCGTACACAACACAACTGTTTAATCACTCAGATATTGTTAGGCTACGCAATGTATGCAAGTTATAAGTGCGATCACAAATGTTATTTCTCAATTATTAATAATTTCTTTTAACAACATGCTTCTTACCGTTGTCTTAAAAACATGTATAGAACATAGAAAGTTAAGCCTGGTAAACCACTTATTAAATATACGCGTTCCCATATTTCTAAATATCTTCATACAATTATTTCTATATTTCGGCGTTCGTAAGTTATTGGACGATCTTGTATTGCCTGTACATAAAAATGTTATATTCATAAAGTGAGGCTAAGGGTAGATGATTATTGGAGACAAAAAGTGGTCTACTATGCGCAAGTTTAGGAGCACCATATAAGATTCTGATAGCTCTTTTCTGCAGAGTATTTAATGGCTTAACATTCAAATGCAGCTCTCCATAATTCGATAAATTACGAAAGATATGGTAATATAAAACTATAGTATAACGGACGTAAGGTTCACTTTTAAACACCTTTCTGGCCTTTGTAAGGAATCCTACCCCCCTAGCTATTTTGCCCTTTATATAGTGTACATGGTCTTTCCAAAGTAAACCAGAGTCAAGTTGAACCCCAAGGAATTTTATACTATTTACTTGGGTACTGATTTATCCTGCCATCACGATTTCGCTCTGCATGGTAATTTTTTTACGAAGAGATTTATATATCATGAACTTCGTCTTCCCAAAGTTGAGAGTGAGTTTGTTTAATTGCAGCCCGTATCTAATTTTGTCCAATTCAGAATTTAGGGTAGAAGTCACATCGGCAATATCTTTACCCGATATAAAGAAGTTAGAGTCATCAGCAAATAAAATACTGAATAGTTTTGCACTGACCTGGGCAATATCATTAATGTAAATTAAAAATGACAGGGGACCAAGCGTAGATCCTTGAGGCACCCCACAGTTGATTTTTGACCTTGATGATTTAGTGTGGTTGTATTCCACACACTGGTACCTTGAATCTAAATAACTGTTGAGCCATTTTAGAGCTACTCCACGAATCCCATACCGTTCGAGTTTCGATAAAAGAATTTCGTGTCAAATGCTTTTGAAAAGTCTAAAAATACCCCTAATATGAACTCCCCCTTATCTATTGCTGAGGCTATTCGATCTGTTAAAAGCACTAGCGCCAATGTGGTGGAGTGGTTAGCTCGAAAGCCAAATTGCTTCTCATAAAGCAAATTATACTTGTTAATGTAACCTATCAGTCGTTTGTACATTAACTGTTCAAAGATCTTTGAAAAAGTAGGCAGAATAGAAATAGGACGGGAATTACTCGTTTTAGCTCAGTCGGGAAATGTCCCTCATAGAACGAGAGATGAATAACATGAGTATAGAGGTAGGGGGTTATGCGTGAGGCGCGGGGGCGTGTGCGGGGCCGGGGGGGCACATCGAATGAATAACGTTTCTATGGCAACAGCGCTCGTGCAATTTGCTGACAATCTGTGTGACAGCGAGGAGGTGGGGGGGGGGGGGGGAGGTACGGTACGCTAACCGTTCAGTACAGCAAATATGGATTGATAGTTAGAAATTGACCAAGAATCCAAGATATGTATCCATGTAGAAATGGATACAAAAAGAGATGACGAGATAAAGAGCCAGAACGAATATGACGAAGACACACAGACAGAGAGTGGGAGGTGGGGGGAGAGGGGGGGGTGTGCTAATGAGCCAGAGAACAAAGGATGGTCAGAGAGACTGGAGGAAAACGAGTAGTTCGCGACATCGGTGTATTTGATTCAGGGGATTTCATCCAGGGCTAGATCATTAATTAAACAGATACGACGAACATTTAGATAGATGACTAAGGTTGTAATTAGTAACAACGATTACCGCCACCACCACTCACCAGTTTGTACAACGACATAGCTCATCGCTCAGTAAATTATATAGCAGTTAGGTTGTTTTGGGATATCCCGCCAGTTAGGTAACGTCCCTCCTCTCAAAACCCTACCCCCCATTGCCCCCCCCCCCACCCCCGGCACCCTACCCCCAATCCCTCCCCTCAACTGGCACACAGCCCCCACTACCTCCCCCACACTGGCACACTGCCCCCACTTCCTCCCCCCATCGACACCCACAAGGTGGATGTGGTGGCAGTGTTACAGGGTGGCAGTGTTACAGGGTGGATGTGGTGGCAGTGTTACAGGGTGGATGTGGTGGCAGTGTTACAGGGTGGATGTGGTGGCAGTGTTACAGGGTGGATGTGGTGGCAGTGTTACAGGGTGGATGTGGTGGCAGTGTTACAGGGTGAATGTGGTGGCAGTGTTACAGGGTGGATGTGGTGGCAGTGTTACAGGGTGAATGTGGTGGCAGTGTTACAGGGTGGATGTGGTGGCAGTGTTACAGGGTGGATGTGGTGGCAGTGTTACAGAGTGGATGTGGTGGCAGTGTTACAGGGTGGATGTGGTGGCAGTGTTACAGGGTGAATGTGGTGGCAGTGTTACAGGGTGGATGTGGTGGCAGTGTTACAGGGTGGATGTGATGGCATTGTTACAGGGTGGATGTGGTGACAGTGTTACAGGGTGGATGTGGTGGCAGTGTTACAGGGTGGATGTGGTGGCAGTGTTACAGAGTGGATGTGGTGGCAGTGTTACAGGGTGGGTGCAGTAACAGTGTTACAGGGTGGATGTGGTGCAGTGTTACAGGGTGGATGTGGTGGCAGTGTTACAGGGTGAATGTGGTGGCAGTGTTACAGGGTGGATGTGGTGGCAGTGTTACAGGGTGGATGTGGTGGCAGTGTTACAGGGTGAATGTGGTGGCAGTGTTACAGGGTGGATGTGGTGGCAGTGTTACAGGGTGGATGTGATGGCAGTGTTACAGGGTGGATGTGGTGACAGTGTTACAGGGTGGATGTGGTGGCAGTGTTACAGGGTGGATGTGGTGGCAGTGTTACAGAGTGGATGTGGTGGCAGTGTTACAGGGTGGGTGCAGTAACAGTGTTACAGGGTGGATGTGGTGCAGTGTTACAGGGTGGATGTGGTGGCAGTGTTACAGGGTGGATGTGGTGGCAGTGTTACAGGGTGGATGTGGTGGCAGTGTTACAGGGTGGATGTGGTGGCAGTGTTACAGGGTAAATATGGTGGCAGTTTTACAGGGTGGATGTGGTGACAGTGTTACAGGGTGGATGTGGTGGCAGTGTTACAGGGTGGATGTGGTGGCAGTGTTACAGAGTGGATGTGGTGGCAGTGTTACAGGGTGGGTGCAGTAACAGTGTTACAGGGTGGATGTGGTGCAGTGTTACAGGGTGGATGTGGTGGCAGTGTTACAGGGTGGATGTGGTGGCAGTGTTACAGGGTGGATGTGGTGGCAGTGTTACAGGGTAAATATGGTGGCAGTTTTACAGGGTGGATGTGGTGGCAGGGTTAAAGGGTGGATGTGGTGGCAGTGTTACAGGGTGGATGTGGTGGCAGTGTTACAGGGTGGATGTGGTGGCAGTGTTACAGGGTGGATGTGGTGACAGTGTTACAGGGTGGATGTGGTGGCAGTGTTACAGGGTGGATGTGGTGGCAGTGTTACAGGGTGGATGTGGTGGCAGTGTTACAGGGTGGATGTGGTGACAGTGTTACAGGGTGGATGTGGTGGCAGTGTTACAGGGTGGATGTGGTGGCAGTGTTACAGGGTGGATGTGGTGGCAGTGTTACAGGGTGGATGTGGTGGCAGTGTTACAGGGTGGATGTGGTGGCAGTGTTACAGGGTGGATGTGGTGGCAGTGTTACAGGGTGGCAGTGTTACAGGGTGGATGTGGTGGCAGTGTTACAGGGTGGATGTGGTGGCAGTGTTACAGGGTGGATGTGGTGGCAGTGTTACAGGGTGGATGTGGTGGCAGTGTTACAGGGTGGCAGTGTTACAGGGTGGATGTGGTGGCAGTGTTACAGGATGAATGTGGTGGCAGTGTTACAGGGTGGATGTGGTGGCAGTGTTACAGGGTGGATGTGGTGGCAGTGTTACAGGGTGGATGTGGTGGCAGTGTTACAGGGTGGATGTGGTGGCAGTGTTACAGGGTGGATGTGGTGGCAGTGTTACAGGGTGGATGTGGTGGCAGTGTTACAGGGTGGATGTGGTGGCAGTGTTACAGGGTGCATGTGGTGGCAGTGTTACAGGGTGCATGTGGTGGCAGTGTTACAGGGTGCATGTGGTGGCAGTGTTACAGGGTGGATGTGGTGGCAGTGTTACAGGGTGGATGTGGTGGCAGTGTTAAAGGGTGGATGTGGTGGCAGTGTTACAGGGTGGATGTGGTGGCAGTGTAACAGGGTGGATGTGGTGGCAGTGTTACAGGGTGGATGTGGTGGCAGTGTTACAGGGTGGATGTGGTGGCAGTGTTACAGGGTAAATATGGTGGCAGTTTTACAGGGTGGATGTGGTGGCAGGGTTAAAGGGTGGATGTGGTGGCAGTGTTACAGGGTGGCAGTGTTACAGGGTGGATGTGGTGGCAGTGTTACAGGGTGAATGTGGTGGCAGTGTTACAGGGTGGATGTGGTGGCAGTGTTACAGGGTGAATGTGGTGGCAGTGTTACAGGGTGGATGTGGTGGCAGTGTTACAGGGTGAATGTGGTGGCAGTGTTACAGGGTAAATATGGTGGCAGTTTTACAGGGTGGATGTGGTGGCAGGGTTAAAGGGTGGATGTGGTGGCAGTGTTACAGGGTGGCAGTGTTACAGGGTGGATGTGGTGGCAGTGTTACAGGGTGAATGTGGTGGCAGTGTTACAGGGTGGATGTGGTGGCAGTGTTACAGGGTGAATGTGGTGGCAGTGTTACAGGGTGGATGTGGTGGCAGTGTTACAGGGTGAATGTGGTGGCCGTGTTACAGGGTGGATGTGGTGGCAGTGTTACAGGATGGATGTGGTGGCAGTGTTACAGGGTGGATGTGGTGGCAGTGTTACAGGGTGGATGTGGTGGCAGTGTTACAGGATGGATGTGGTGGCAGTGTTACAGGGTGGATGTGGTGGCAGTGTTACAGGGTGCATGTGGTGGCAGTGTTACAGGGTGGATGTGGTGACAGTGTTACAGGGTGGATGTGGTGGCAGTGTTACAGGGTGGATGTGGTGGCAGTGTTACAGGGTGGATGTGGTGACAGTGTTACAGGGTGGATGTGGTGGCAGTGTTACAGGGTGGATGTGGTGGCAGTGTTACAGGGTGCATGTGGTGGCAGTGTAACAGGGTGGATGTGGTGGCAGTGTTACAGGGTGGATGTGGTGGCAGTGTTACAGGGTGGATGTGGTGGCAGTGTTACAGGGTGGATGTGGTGGCAGTGTTACAGGGTGGATGTGGTGGCAGTGTTACAGGGTGGATGTGGTGGCAGTGTTACAGGGTGCATGTGGTGGCAGTGTTACAGGGTGGATGTGGTGGCAGTGTTACAGGGTGGATGTGGTGGCAGTGTTACAGGGTGGATGTGGTGGCAGTGTTACAGGGTGGATGTGGTGGCAGTGTTACAGGGTGGATGTGGTGGCAGTGTTACAGGGTGGATGTGGTGGCAGTGTTACAGGGTGGATGTGGTGGCAGTGTTACAGGGTGGATGTGGTGGCAGTGTTACAGGGTGAATGTGGTGGCAGTGTTACAGGGTGGATGTGGTGGCAGTGTAACAGGGTGGATGTGGTGGCAGTGTTACAGGGTGGATGTGATGGCAGTGTTACAAGGTGGATGTGGTGACAGTGTTACAGGGTGGATGTGGTGGCAGTGTTACAGGGTAAATGTGGTGGCAGTTTTACAGGGTGGATGTGGTGGCAGGGTTAAAGGGTGGATGTGGTGGCAGTGTTACAGGGTGGATGTGGTGGCAGTGTTACAGGGTGGATGTGATGGCAGTGTTACAGGGTGGATGTGATGGCAGTGTTACAGGGTGGATGTGGTGGCAGTTTTACAGGGTGGATGTGGTGGCAGGGTTAAAGGGTGGATGTGGTGGCAGTGTTACAGGGTGGATGTGGTGGCAGTGTTACAGGGTGGATGTGATGGCAGTGTTACAGGGTGGATGTGATGGCAGTGTTACAGGGTGGATGTGGTGGCAGTGTTACAGGGTGGATGTGGTGGCAGTGTTACAGGGTGGATGTGGTGGCAGTGTTACAGGGTGGATGTGGTGGCAGTGTTACAGGGTGGATGTGGTGGCAGTGTTACAGGGTGGATGTGGTGACAGTGTTACAGGGTGGATGTGGTGGCAGTGTTACAGGGTGGATGTGGTGGCAGTGTTACAGGGTGGATGTGGTGGCAGTGTTACAGGGTGGATGTGGTGGCAGTGTTACAGGGTGGATGTGGTGGCAGTGTTACAGGGTGGATGTGGTGACAGTGTTACAGGGTGGATGTGGTGGCAGTGTTACAGGGTGGATGTGGTGGCAGTGTTACAGGGTGGATGTGGTGGCAGTGTTACAGGGTGGATGTGGTGACAGTGTTACAGGGTGGATGTGGTGGCAGTGTTACAGGGTGGATGTGGTGGCAGTGTTACAGGGTGGATGTGGTGGCAGTGTTACAGGGTGGATGTGATGGCAGTGTTACAAGGTGGATGTGGTGGCAGTGTTACAGGGTGGATGTGGTGGCAGTGTTACAGGGTGGATGTGGTGGCAGTGTTACAGGGTGGATGTGGTGACAGTGTTACAGGGTGGATGTGGTGGCAGTGTTACAGGGTGGATGTGGTGGCAGTGTTACAGGGTGGATGTGGTGGCAGTGTTACAGGGTGGATGTGATGGCAGTGTTACAAGGTGGATGTGGTGACAGTGTTACAGGGTGGATGTGGTGGCAGTGTTACAGGGTAAATGTGGTGGCAGTGTTACAGGGTGGATGTGGTGGCAGGGTTAAAGGGTGGATGTGGTGGCAGTGTTACAGGGTGGATGTGGTGGCAGTGTTACAGGGTGGATGTGATGGCAATGTTACAGGGTGGTCGTGATGGCAGTGTTACAGGGTGGATGTGGTGGCAGTGTTACAGGGTGGATGTGGTGGCAGTGTTACAGGGTGGATGTGGTGGCAGTGTTACAGGGTGGATGTGGTGGCAGTGTTACAGGGTGGATGTGGTGGCAGTGTTACAGGGTGGATGTGGTGGCAGTGTTACAGGGTGGGTGCAGTAACAGTGTTACCGGGTGGGTGCAGTAACAGTGTTACAGGGTGGGTCCAGTAACAGTGTTACAGGGTGGGTGCAGAGGTTGTGGTTCATCGATTATTACAAAGGTGTGGCTTTTCCAAGTCTCGTAAGTTCGACGCCGTTTCTATTCCTTGCGGAATGGGTTCTATGCGTGACCCCCTATACTGGTGAGGCTGTGTTGCTAAGGCGCTGGCCTGTGAGGGGTAAGGAAATAGTGCCTTGACAGCCCAGTGGGGGCCAGATCAATAGGCCAACAGGCTGGTGGTGGCACCGCAACACAATCAGCCTCACGGCCTTCGTTGGGGCGGCATGTGATGGGGGGTGGGGCGGCGTGGGGCGGCGTGTGATGGGGGGTGGGGCGGCGTGGGGCGGCGTGTGATGGGGGGTGGGGCGGCGTGTGGTGGGGGGTGGGGCGTCGTGCGGGGTGGGATGGGCCAGCGTGTGGTGGGGGGTGGGGCGGCGTGTAGTGGGGCGGCGTGTGGTGGGGCGGCGTGTGGTGGGGGGTATGGCGGCGTGTGGTGGGGGGTAGGGCGGCGTGTGGTGGGGGGTGGGGCGTCGTGTGGTGGGGCGGCGTGTGGTGGGGGGTGGGGCGGCGTGTGGTGGGGGGTGGGCCAGTGCTAACGACGCGCTGAATACAACGGTTTGTATGTAGATTTATGATCACTGAATTGTGTCATTAAGTACCCCGAGATGACCCCCAGCATGACTGCTGTCTGCTTACAGTGTTACCATGGCGGCAACGAAGCCCTCACAACGCTCACCGAGTGTTGTCGGGGGATTAACTTAACTATTGTTGTTGTTGTTGTTGTTGTTCATGGTACGACGAGAAATGAGTCAACTCAGGTGAAATCGAACGGCCCAATCGCCCTGTCGGCCAGTCCACTCTTGTTTCTCTTTCGACCATTAGGCGGCCTACTTTAGATTACATCAGTTATAAGGGCTTTACCTGGTGAAGGGGGGGGGGGGGGGGTGAATACTCCCTCTGAATCGCGACTCCCTAAGAATAACGAAGGGAGAGCGATATCGAATCTCTAAGATGAGGACCGTTCAAGACTGGCGCGAAATAAACACCGTAAAAGTGATATCGCGAATATCGAGGAATTCGCAGACTGCTATTAGAACGGATCTCGGTAAATAGAGAAAGGGTCTTTGCGTTGAACCAGGAATTGTACGGATAACGACCCCCCAAAATTGCTAACAGCTAATCGCGAATCTCCAAGAATTCCTGGATGCCAATCGCGGAGGTCGAAAAACTTCAATGACATGTTGTCGTTGGTACATCATTTGCCCATAACCGAAGCCCAAGTTATAGATTATATACAATTTGGTAAATGGTAAAACACGGATCACTATGACTTGACAAACATGCGTTAGTCAGTCAATAAACCGGTATGTGATTCCGGGGCTTATTAATCACCATGCTGAAGAGCTGGGAGATCTGGCATGTATACCTTGGCAGGGGCGGATCCAGAAAATCTGGATAGGGCGCGCCGGTTTCAGGGTCGGATCCAGATATGCTGAATAGGGCCGGCCGGTTTCGGTTTTCATATGTTATATGGTATAAATCAGATATATTTCGGCCCTAAAAGGGAAGGGGGGGGGGTGACGATCGCCCCCCGCCCCTAGATCTGCCCCTGCTTGGCACATGGTGGTTTGCACATGAGGGGTATGGATGCCCACCTATATCATGCCCTACATCACACGGGTGTTCTTCCAATCCGAAAGCCAATCTTGACAGACGATACGCGACGAAAACAATAACAACTAACCCATAAACCAATCTCTTCTGAAGACCTTCCATCATAGCCAAGGTCCCTTAATATGTACCCCCCCCCCCACCCCCGCCGCCTCCGATTCACACACACCACCTCCCCTCCCCTGCCCACCCTCTGCGCAGTTATAACGTCTCCCATTATCACGAATGAAGTGTTTATCAC
>OZ025251.1:4670727-4751276 GCA_964019135.1 Arenicola marina
TGGCCTGTGAGGGGTAAGGAAATAGTGCCTTGACAGCCCAGTGGGGGCCAGATCAATAGGCCAACAGGCTGGTGGTGGCACCGCAACACAATCAGCCTCACTGCCTTCGTTGGGGCGGCGTGTGGTGGCGGGTGGGGCAGCGTGGGGCGGCATGTGATGGGGGGGTGGGGCGGAGTGGGGCGGCGTGTGATGGGGGGTGGGGCGGCGTGTGGTGGGGGGTGGGGCGTCGTGCGGGGTGGGGTGGGCCAGCGTGTGGTGGGGGGGTGGGGCGGCGTGTGGTGGGGGGTGGGGCGTCGTGTGGTGGGGCGGCGTGTGGTGGGGGGTATGGCGGCGTGTGGTGGGGGGTAGGGCGGCGTGTGGTGGGGGGTGGGGCGTCGTGTGGTGGGGCGGCGTGTGGTGGGGGGTGGGGCGGCGTGTGGTGGGGGGTGGGCCAGTGCTAACGACGCGCTGAATACAACGGTTTGTATGTAGCTTTATGATCACTGAATTGTGTCATTAAGTACCCGAGATGACCCCCAGCATGACTGCTGTCTGCTTACAGTGTTACCATGGCGGCAACGAAGCCCTCACAACGCTCACCGAGTGTTGTCGGGGGATTAACTTAACTATTGTTGTTGTTGTTGTTGTTGTTCATGGTACGACGAGAAATGAGTCAACTCAGGTGAAATCGAACGGCCCAATCGCCCTGTCGGCCAGTCCACTCTTGTTTCTCTTTCGACCATTAGGCGGCCTACTTTAGATTACATCAGTTATAAGGGCTTTACCTGGTGAAGGGGGGGGGGGGTGAATACTCCCTCTGAATCGCGAATCTCTAAGAATAACGAAGGGAGAGCGATATCGAATCTCTAAGATGAGGACCGTTCAAGACTGGCGCGAAATAAACACCGTAAAAGTGATATCGCGAATATCGAGGAATTCGCAGACTGCTATTAGAACGGATCTCGGTAAATAGAGAAAGGGTCTTTGCGTTGAACCAGGAATTGTACGGATAACGACCCCCCAAAATTGCCAACAGCTAATCGCGAATCTCCAAGAATTCCTGGATGCCAATCGCGGAGGTCGGAAAACTTCAATGACATGTTGTCGTTGGTACATCATTTGCCCATAACCGAAGCCCAAGTTATAGATTATATACAATTTGGTAAATGGTAAAACACGGATCACTATGACTTGACAAACATGCGTTAGTCAGTCAATAAACCGGTATGTGATTCCGGGGCTTATTAATCACCATGCTGAAGAGCTGGGAGATCGGGCATGTATACCTTGGCAGGGGCGGATCCAGAAAATCTGGATAGGGCGGGCTGGTTTCAGGGTCGGATCCAGATATGCTGAATAGGGCCGGCCGGTTTCGGTTTTCATATCTTATATGGTATAAATTAGATATATTTCGGCCCTAAAAGGGAAGGGGGGGGGGGTGACGGTCGCCCCCCGCCCCTAGATCTGCCCCTGCTTGGCACATGGTGGTTTGCACATGAGGGGTATGGATGCCCACCTATATCATGCCCTACATCACACGGGTGTTCTTCCAATCCGAAAGCCAATCTTGACAGACGATACGCGACGAAAACAATAACAACTAACCCATGAACCAATCTCGTCTGAAGATCTTCCATCATAGCCAAGGTTCCTTAATATGTACCCCCCCTCCCCCGCCTCCGATTTACACACACCACCACCCCTCCCCTGCCCACCCTCTGCGCAGTTATAATGTCTCCCATTATCACGAATGAAGTGTTTATCACTCCACAGACACACGTATACGTCACAAACGTTACCATGGCAATATATTGCGTGGCACTACATTGAGCAAGGAGTGACAAGTTAATTAGCAGTGTGTGTGGCGGGTGGTGATGGGGGTGGTGGTGGGGGGGGGGCGGGTCGGGCGGTTACTAACCTGGGAGTAAGGTACAGGAGGAGGCCATCATTGGAAGTTGAGATAATGGGTCATGGTCATCACATTGTCCGCGCTGAGGCATGGCGCATTGGAGCGGAAAAAAACCCACGTGCCCAGGGATTCACCGCTGAGCGAGAGTGACGTCATCGGTGGCGCAGGGATGAAAGGGAGCGTGATTACCGCGAGACGGTGACAAGCTCCCGGGGGGAGGGGGTCCATAGGTCTCAGGAGGCCCCCGACATGGCCACTGATGTGCCATAGTGAGGGGCATTGGCTTAGCAGACCTTGACCCGCTTGGCTTTTATATTAGAAGTAAGGCCATTACGTATGTAACATTACGTATGCCACATTACGTATGTCACATTACGTATGTCACATTACGTATGTCACATTACGTATGTCACATTACGTATGTCACATTACGTATGTCATATTACGTATGTCACATTACGTATGTCACATTACGTATGTCACATTACGTATGTCACATTACGTATGTCACATTACGTATGTCACATTACGTATGTCACATTACGTATGTCACATTACGTATGTAACATTACGTATGTCACATTACGTATGCCACATTACGTATGTCACATTACGTATGTAACATTACGTATGTAACATTACGTATGTAACATTACGTATGTAACATTTCGTATGTAACATTACGTATGTAACATTACGTTTGTAACATTTCGTATGTAACATTACGTATGTAACATTACGTATGTAACAGTTCGTATGTAACATTACGTATGTAACATTTACGTATGTAACATTACGTATGTAACATTACGTATGTAACATTACGTATGTAACATTACGTATTAATAACATACCAGAGACGGATGCCGGGGGCGAGGAGGAGAGCGTTACGGGGTTTAACCCCTCCCCTCCTCGAGCAAGCTGATCCACCCCCCCACCCCCCCCCCCCCCCCCCCCAAAACAAAACATTCCGGATCCACGCCTTTATCCTATGATATAATATATGTAATGTGTAATTGATATACGTAGTTGCGACGTCATCTTTCTTTTACTATACATTCAACAACATATATCATGCTGTGGATGAATTTTCCGGTGTACGGATATCAAGTGGCTTGCCGGTTGAAGTGGGTGGCGACACGTTTGACATCTCCGTGGTGGGGGCAAGGCGATATCCGCTCTGATACTCGTCCCGTTGTCCAGATTACGTCACCGATTTGAACCGGATATGACACATGACACGTGATAAGTAAAACAAGCCGATCACGAGACAACATCATATGCCCCTCTAATTGTCCTCAAAGCTATATATACACATACTGGATAGAGAAACAGTCCGTTACACTTCTATGCTATAACAAATGTATGGATATTTCTGTCTTCTGGTCAAGTAATCAATTTATTAACGACCTTATGGTCACAATCTGCTACCAAACGCTTCCAATTTGTTCCTTTTTATACTCAATTATATATACATGAGACCAGCAATGGTAAAATGTAATATTTGTGTGGTAACCCCAGACTTATGTTATTGGCCAGTTCTTTCCACTCTGAGTTCTGAAACCAGACTAATAAACTGTCCATGCAGTATCTGTCTGTATTAAAAAAACGTTAATACCTTACATATGTCCGAGTGCACCAAGAATAAACTCAACGTTCCCGTTCAATCAGTTTGATTCTTTCACCAGGGAGTGTCAGTCGCACACCCAATTCCAGTCACGATATTATATTTAACCCGAGTTGGGGCCAAACCTGAGGGGTGAACATTTCAATGGGATACGGTGTAGCCCTATCGGCAGGCCGGAAGAGCACAAGTAACGCCGGGTTCTGACCCAAAGAATGCACCCATTTTGTACCGGCTTGGAACACCAGGCTTTCGTTATGCACATTGTTTTCGTCACCGCTGATCATTGCTTGTGGGATTAGGTTTTTCTCTCAGCTTTCATTGCGAGTTAAAAAGTCATATCCTGCATAGATGCTGAGCACAGTGGAGACAGTTTCCATCATGGTCTTACGTTGACCGGCTGACCGGGCCACTCCGGTACAAGAAGGCGTCTGGATGGGGGTGTCCAATGTCGAATGTCGATTTTTGAAAATTCTCAGGGTCGAATGTCGACTTTTTCACGACGTTATGTGTCGCATTTTGGCTAAATTCAGTGTCGTTTACTTTCAAAAATTGGTGTCGATGTCGCTTTTTCAGATCCTCGGTGTCGGAATTTGGGGGTCAATGTGGAATGTCGATTTTTCAAATATGGCTGTGTCGCGTGTCGCCATTAACCCCTTCCAGACCGCTAGACTCCAAGACTCCGTCACGCCTGATGAACAGTTCTCGTCGCAATGCCATACTGTCTTTACTTGTGGCCGTTACACATATATATATATAGCCTACGAATCATTCTATACTACGATCCATCCATTGAATATAAAACACTATAATCCGTGACCGCCGCTGCCTGAGGGTTGTCCATCGCCTGTGTTACAGGGGCAGGCCTGCTGCAGATAGCTGAGGTCCACAAAGAGATCAACACCCAGGTCATTGATAACGTGAGTCCTCTTCCTGCATAGTAACAACACTAGTTTACATCCGTACAATGTTTTTTAATACTATTTCTTCCGGTCATACAATGTATAAGAGCCTGACTGCCATCTTCTTCTACAAAGCTGTCTTCACAATCACGCCGCGGGTCGCTCCGTCTAGCAGAGACCATGCCTGTCACTAGGAGGGCTTGTTGAGTTCTGCTCCCTGTTGGTGGGGTATGAAACGTTGAGTTGTAACGTTATCTGTTATCTGACGATTAATTGACTGATTGGCTGGATTCGAGTTGATACCATCGTGTTCTTGTTACAGATAAAATCGTTCCATTCGGATCTTCTGATTCCGCTAGAGACCAAGCAAGACTCAGAATTTAAACATATTCAGGTACGTTGACTGACATTTTAGCCTGCGGGGTGTCGATGTCTTGGCGGCATCAAAGATGTATTGGTATATTATGTCTTCGTGTAGGATGTACTGGTACATGTATATAAATATTAGCATAAGAGGTAACATTATCGAAGGTACTACTCTATTGTTGTGACCTGACCAGGTATGTACTTGTCCATACCCACCCTTCCCATCCACTCTTTTCTTGTGACCTGACCAGGAATATACTTGGCCATCATACCCTTCCCATCCACTGTTCTTGTGACCTGACCAGGTATATACTTGGCCATCATACCCTTCCCATCCACTCTGTTGTGACCTGACCAGGTATATACTTGGCCATCACACCCTTCCCATCCACTCTGTTGTGACCTGACCAGGTATATACTTGGCCATCATACCCTTCCCATCCACTGTTCTTGTGACCTGACCAGGTATATACTTAGCCATACCCTTCCCATCCACTCTGTTCTTGTGACCTGACCAGGTATATACTTAGCCATACCCTTCCCATCCACTCTGTTGTGATCTGACCAGGTATATACTTGGCCATCATACCCTTCCCATCCACTGTTCTTGTGACCTGACCAGGTATATACTTGGCCATACCCTTCCCATCCACTCTGTTCTTGTGACCTGACCAGGTATATACTTGGCCATACCCTTACCATCCACTCTTTTCTTGTGACCTGACCAGGTATATACTTGGCCATCATACCCTTCCCATCCACTCTGTTGTGACCTCACCAGGTATATACTTGGCCATCATACCCTTCCCATCCACTCTGTTGTGACCTGACCAGGTATATACTTGGCCATACCCTTCCCATTCACTCTGTTCTTGTGACCTGACCAGGTATATACTTGGCCATACCCTTCCCATCCACTCTGTTCTTGTGACATGACCAGGTATATACTTGGCCATACCCTTCCCATCCACTCTGTTCTTGTGACCTGACCAGGTATATACTTGGCCATACCCTTCCCATCCACTCTGTTCTTGTGACCTGACCAGGTATATACTTGGCCATCATACCCTTCCCTATATACGCTCTGCCCCAGTGGCCTGATCAGATATGTAGCCATTTCCTCGTTTCCACATACACTTTCACCCACTCCTCCCTATCGATCAACACTTTGGTTAGAGGCATAGAGATTGCCATCAATTATGTAGAGCCTTGGCCGACCCCTGTCTCTGCTGGCTGGCGTACATCAGCCAGGGCCAGTGGGTGGGGGGGGGGGGGGTCGAACGGATTACACGGTGCCAGGTTAACCAGACAGATAAGGGGAGTTCCATCATCCGTCAGTGGAGTGGCTGGATGCGTTGGAGAGGTTCATGGGTGCAGCGTGGAGCAATGGAGACAGTGTTGGGTTCAGGGGCTGGGTTAGTTTAAGCCGTGTTATCATTGTGAGATTCCAATAACGGTTGGTAAAAACCAATCACGTGGTTAGTAATGTCCGGGAGTAATGTAGTCGTCATTATACATAGTAATGTATAACGACTGTATATGTAGTCTATTTACTGTATAACAAGTACAAGTAACGTATAACGAGTATAACATGACCGTATAGTGCATAACTAGTACAGTATAACGAGTATAACAGGACCGGGTAGTGTATAACCAGTACTGTATAACGAGTATAACAGGACCGGGTAGTGTATAACCAGTACTGTATAACGAGTATAACAGGACCGTGTTGTGTATAACCAGTACTGTATAACGAGTATAACAGGACGGTGCAGTGTATAACCAGTACTGTATAACGAGTATAACAGGACCGTGTAGTGTATAACCAGTACTGTATAACGAGCCTAATACGACCGTTTAGTGTATAACCAGTACTGTATAACGAGTATAACAGGACCGTGTAGTGTATAACCAGTACTGCATAACGGGTATAACAGGACCGGGTAGTGTATAACCAGTACTGTATAACGAGCCTAATAGGACCGTGTAGTGTATAACCAGTACTGTATAACGAGTATAACAGGACCGTGTAGTGTATAACCAGTACTGTTTAACGAGTATAATAGGACCGTGTAGTGTATAACCAGTACTATATAACGAGTATAACAGGACCGTATAGTGTATAGCTAGTACAGTATAACGAGCATAACAGGACTGTGTAGTGTATAACCAGTACTGTATAGCGAGTATTACAGGACCGTGTAGTGTATAACCAGTACTGTATAACGAGTATAACAGGACCGGGTAGTGTATAACCAGTACTATATAACGAGTATAACAGGACCGTGTAGTGTATAACCAGTACTGTATAACGAGTATGGGAGGACCATGTAGTGTATAACTAGTACTGTATAACGAGTATAACGGGACCGTGTAGTGTATAACCAGTACTGTATAACGGGTATAACAGGACGGGTAGTGTATAACCAGTACTGTATAACGAGTATAACAGGACCGGGTATTGTATAACCAGTACTGTATAACGAGTATAACAGGACCGTGTGGTGTATAACCAGTACTGTATAACGAGTATAACATGACCGTGTATTGTGTAACCAGTACTGTATAGCGAGTATAACATGACCGTGTAGTGTATAACCAGTACTGTATAACGAGTATAACAGGACCGTGTAGTGTATAACCAGCACTATATAACGGGTATAACAGGACGGGGTAGTGTATAACCAGTACTGTATAACGAGTATAACAGGACCGTGTAGCGTGTAACCAGTACTGTATAACGAGTATAACAGGACCGTGTGGTGTGTAACCAGTACTGTATAACGAGTATAACATGACCGTGTAGTGTGTAACCAGTACTGTGTAACGAGTATAACGGGACCGTGTGTATAACCAGTACTGTATAACGGGTATAACAGGACGGGGAAGTGTATAACCAGTACTGTATAACGGGTATAACGGGACCGTGTAGTGTATAACCAGTACTGTATAACGGGTATAACAGGACCGTGTGGTGTATAACCAGTACTGTATAACGGGTATAACAGGACCGTGTAGTTTATAACCAGTACTGTATAACAGGTATAACAGGACCGTGTGGTGTATAACCAGTACTACACACGAGTACAGCCTGACGGTGAGACGTGTACCCAGTACAATATGTCTGACGTGGTATATGGCGAGCGGCTGCCCAGGGCTTGTGGGTGATATGTCAGGGGCGTCCTGAAAGACAACACGCATGATGTACACGGGGAGAGTATTTTGAGCGAAAGGCAGGGCTGGTTGGATAGGGCAAGCCTCACGTGGCAGAGAACCCTGGCCTGGTGTGCATGTCTGTCTGTCTGTCTGCCGTACATCCGGGCCCCAGGTGCACTCCCCATCTTTCACCGTGGAGCTGATTAACTGATTCTATGGTAGCACAAACCGGTAGCGCTTTACACTCCCGGTAAACAGTTTCTTAGCCCGACCCGCCTCTCTATCCAGTGGCGGATCGAGATAGGGGGGGGGGGGGTGCTGTGTGTGTGTGTGTGTGTGTGTGGGGGGGGGTGATCTCAGTTTTCGTGACTTTTTCAGAGTTGGTTTGGACCCCCCTCCCCTTTATTTGAAATTCTGGATCCTCGTCTGCGTCTCTTTCGTCTCCAAATCTAAACCTCAAAAGACAAGGTTGAAAATTGATCAAACTTGTTTCCGCCGATATTTGAGTGTAACAGTAATTTAGGTGTTGGTTAATGACTTTATCTATTAAATGTGTTTAATATTTTTTCTGGTATGTCCTTTTGATCTCCAGTTGTTACACAAGAAGTATGTCGCAGGGCACAAATATCACCGAAATGCTTTCGACAAGGCTCAAGCGACGCTTAAAAGGCACAAGAAAAAAGCAAAACCCAAGTACGGCTTTGACCAGAAGGAACTGCAGGTAGGCCAGCCATACCTCTAAAGAGTAAAGGTACCCCCCCCCCCTCCCTCTAAAGCCAAAGACTTCAAGTTAATCTCATAGCAGTACTTTCCCTGAGAAATTCTTAAGCTGTTCTGAATGAAAATGATGTATTTCGGTGTAGGATATTTGAGAGCGAGTAGAACATAAAATAGGGCGTACAAGTGTTGCATTTGCTTCCCTCCACAGTTCGCCCGAGAAATGAAAGATTCCGCCTCCAAACTTGAAGAGTTTCAGTTCCAGAACCTCAGATTGGTCAGTATAACCATCGTATTATGGTAATCTGCTGTTACATAAACACAGACTCACGATTATCTACTGTTAGTCAACGGTAATGACACTTCAGTGTAACGTTTCCGTCAAAGAGGAGTGGTGACGGGCTGATAATGACACTTGTCTTACGTCTGTGTGCGACGGTGAGAAAGAGAAGGTTCGAAATCTCCTACTTGTCGTCAAACCCGTACTGGCGTGTATATCACAGTAATACTAGCGTGTATATCACAGTAAGACCGTGTATATCACAGTAAGACCGTGTATATCACAGTAAGACTAGCGTGTATATCACAGTATTACCGTGTATATCACAGTAAGACCGTGTATATCACAGTAAGACTAGCGTGTATATCACAGTATTACCGTGTATATCACAGTAAGACCGTGTATATCACAATAAGACTAGCGTGTGTATCACAGTAAGACTAGCGTGTATATCACAGTAAGACTAGCGTGTATATCACAGTAAGACCGTGTATATCACAGTAAGACTAGCGTGTATATCACAGTAAGACCGTGTATATCACAGTAAGACTAGCGTGTATATCACAGTAAGACCGTGTATATCACAGTAAGACCGTGTATATCACAGTAAGACTAGCGTGTATATCACAGTAAGACTAGCGTGTATATCACAGTAAGACCGTGTATATCACAGTAAGACCGTGTATATCACAGGAAGACCGTGTATATCACAGTAAGACTAGCGTGTATATCACAGTAAGACCGTGTATATCACAGTAAGACTAGCGTGTATATCACAGTAAGACCGTGTATATCACAGTAAGACCGTGTATATCACAGTAAGACTAGCGTGTATATCACAGTAAGACTAGCGTGTATATCACAGTAAGACCGTGTATATCACAATAAGACTAGCGTGTATATCACAGTAAGACCGTGTATATCACAGTAAGACTAGCGTGTATATCACAGTAAGACCGTGTATATCACAGTAAGACCGTGTATATCACAGTAAGACTAGCGTGTATATCACAGTAAGACTAGCGTGTATATCACAGTAAGACCGTGTATATCACAGTAAGACCGTGTATATCACAGTAAGACTAGCGTGTATATCACAGTAAGACTAGCGTGTATATCACAGTAAGACCGTGTATATCACAGTAAGACCGTGTATATCACAGGAAGACCGTGTATATCACAGTAAGACTAGCGTGTATATCACAGTAAGACCGTGTATATCACAGTAAGACCGTGTATATCACAGTAAGACTAGCGTGTATATCACAGTAAGACTAGCGTGTATATCACAGTAAGACCGTGTATATCACAGTAAGACCGTGTATATCACAGGAAGACCGTGTATATCACATGAAGACTAGCGTGTATATCACAGTAAGACCGTGTATATCACAGTAAGACCGTGTATATCACAGTAAGACCGTGTATATCACAGTAAGACTAGCGTGTATATCACAGTAAGACCGTGTATATCACAGTAAGACCGTGTATATCACAGTAAGACTAGCGTGTATATCACAGTAAGACTAGCGTGTATATCACAGTAAGACCGTGTATATCACAGGAAGACCGTGTATATCACAGGAAGACCGTGTATATCACAGTAAGACCGTGTATACATTGAATTAACCAATGTACTGATGTAATCTTTGTCACCACAGGCGCTGTTAGAGGAGAGAAAGCGCTACTGTTTCCTGATGGATCGAATATGTGCCATGGTCAGAAACTACGCCTCTCATCACAGCAAAGTGAGTTGGCAGTCACAGTCATACACCCTTACACGTCTCCCTATAACAGCTTCATTCACTAATCGACGCTCCCCGAGTTCCCTGTGTGACGTCCGCTTTGTTGCACTAAGGAAGACATCAAATGTAGGTTGATTTTGGCTGGAAACAACTATTTGATTATCTTAACGACACAAGAAGGAAGCGTTTCATGCCATATCTGGATTAACATATCCTTGGGAGGACTTGCGGCGCCCCTATTCTCGCCCTAATCCTAACAAGACACCCCTCTCCCCCTCCTTCTACGTTCTACCCTGCCGTCAATACCACAGGACATATCTCTATGGGAACCCACGGGAGTCCCTATAGGGTTCTACCTGTAGTATTCTCCCTGTATGTTCTGGGTAGACATAGACCCAGGCATTGTTCTACGGGCAAAGTGCCCTTCCCCTCATGGCCACGTGGTCGGAGGCTCTCCATAGTGATCATTGATCCCCTGGCGACCATAGCCTCCAAGTCCTGGCCTCACTAAACACCGAAATCAATCGTTGTGAGCCGCACGTACAGACCTTGACGCTGGTGGCTGGAATGTGCTGCACCATAGCCCTACTGCCATACACGGCATCAAGATATGTAGCGCGGTATATAACGGGGACACGCTGTGACGTCGTGTATTGTATAACGATGTGACGTCGTGTATTGTATAACGGGGTCACGATGTGTCGCCGTGTACTGTATAACGGGGTCACGATGTGACATCGTGTATTGTATAACGGGGTCATGCTGTGACGTCGTGTATCGTATAACGGGGTCACGATGTGACGTCGTGTATTGTATAACGGGGTCACGATGTGTCGCCGTGTACTGTATAACGGGGTCACGATGTGACATCGTGTATTGTATAACGGGGTCACGATGTGACATCGTGTATTGTATAACGGGGTCATGCTGTGACGTCGTGTATCGTATAACGGGGTCACGATGTGACGTCGTGTATTGTATAACGGGGTCACGATATGACGTCGTGTATTGTATAACGGGGTCATGATGTGACGTCGTGTATTGTATAACGGGGTCATGCTGTGACGTCGTGTACTGTATAACGGGGTTACGATATGACGCAATGTATTGTATAACGGGGTCACGATGTGACGTCGTGTATTGTATAACGGGGTCACGATGTGACGTCGTGTAGTGTATAACGGGGTCACGATGTGACGTCGTGTAGTGTATAACGGGGACACGATGTGACGTCGTGCATTGTATAACAGGGACACGATGTGACGTCGTGTATTGTATAACGGGGTCACGATGTGACGTCGTGTATTGTATAACGGGGTCACGATGTGACGTCGTGTAGTGTATAACGGGGTCATGCTGTGACGTCGTGTATTGTATAACGGGGACACGCTGTGACGTCGTGTATTGTATAACGGGGTCACGATGTGACGTCGTGTATTGTATAACAGGGTCACGATGTGACGTCGTGTAGTGTATAACGGAGACACGATGTGACGTCGTGCATTGTATAACAGGGACACGATGTGACGTCGTGTATTGTATAACGGGGTCACGATGTGACGTCGTGTATTGTATAACGGTCACGATGTGACGTCGTGTATTGTATAACGGGGTCATGATGTGACGTCGTGTACTGTATAACGGGGTCACGATGTGACGTCGTGTATTGTATAACGGGGTCACGATGTGGCGTCGTGTATTGTATAACGGTCACGATGTGACGTCGTGTATTGTATAACGGTCACGATGTGACGTCGTGTATTGTATAACGGGGTCACGATGTGACGTCGTGTATTGTATAACGGGGTCATGATGTGACGTCGTGTACTGTATAACGGGGTCACGATGTGACGTCGTGTATTGTATAACGACCACGATGTGACGTCGTGTATTGTATAACGGTCACGGTGTGACGTCGTGTACTGTATAACGGGGTCACGATGTGTCGCCGCGTAGCGTATAACGGGGTCACGATGTGATACTGTTAATTGTATAACTGGGTCACGATGTGTCGTCGTGTATTGTATAACGGGGTCACGGTGTGACGCCGTGTATTGTATAACGGGGTCACGATGTGACGTCGTGTATTGTATAACGGGGTCACGATGTGACGTCGTGTCTTGTATAACGGGGTCATAATGTGACGTCGTGTATTGTATAACGGGGTCATGATGTGACGTCGTGTACTGTAAAACGGAGTCACGAGGTGACGTCGTGTATTGTATAACGGGGTCACGATATGACGCCGTGAATTGTATAACGGGGTCACGATGTGATGTGATGTGATCATGATGTTAAAATGCCCTGCAGGCCCACGAGATGTTCACACACCGGCTGGCCGAGTGGTCCGAGGACTGTCAGATGCCGCACATCCTGCCAGACTCGTCCGAGGCCGTTATCAATGCCTTCCGGAATCAGTCGGTAAGCCATCGTGCACAGATAGACGTCCTCAACAAAACACACAATAAACACATATGCGTCAGGGAAACCCCGATATGTGTCGCGACAACGCTACAATGATGACGTCACAGTCACATAAACATTACGCCTTCGTCGTGGTGCCATTATTTCCCACAGGAGTCCCAACGGGAGTCCCCACGGGAGTCTCCACGGGAGTCCCAACGGGAGTCCCCACGGGAGTCCCCACTGGAGTCCCAACGGGTGTTAACACATGTGAGTCCCAACGAGAATCCCCACGGGAGTCCCAAGGGGAGTTAACACATGGGAGTCCCCACGGGAGTCCCCACGGGAATCCCCACGGGAGTTTTCACGGGAATCCCCACGGGAGTTTCCACGGGAATCCCCACGGGAGTTTCCACGGGAATCCCCACGGGAGTCCCCACGGGAGTCCCAAGGAGAGTTAACACATGGGAGTCCCCAAGGGAGTCCCCACGGGAGTTTCCACGGGAGTCCCCACGGGAGTCCCCACGCAATCCTTATTTAGGCTGAAAACTGTGGTCATCCACTATCCTCGATCGTAATCAGTTATTCTAAGACGGAATAATAGTTTATTCATCCCCGCAGGTTCGCTTGTTTATATTATGTTGAAATAATCTTCTTTATTCCAAAACAAACCTTTTGTTTTTTCAGTAATCGGCTACTTATGTCCAACCGGTATGAGCGGCAAATAGATTTCTTAATGAATTAATCAATGCATTGTCCTTTGCCTAGGTGGGTTGATTTCCCGAATATTCTTCAGATATATTTTATGTGTTATGTGTTAATGGGACTTCATATTGTGGTGTGTGCTATTGCCCCCAGGAGGAGCTGTACAACACCCCGGAGGACATGTCCTTCGACCAGCCGACCCCTCCCGCCCAGGACAGTGCCAGTCTCACCTACGGCACCGCCCACCGACAGCCTAGCGCATCCCCGGGGGAGGGGGGAGAGGGCGGGGGGAGGGGGCAGGGGGTGGGAGGCGAGAGCCCCCATCTCTCGTACGGCACGCCCCCTAACGGCGATATCCACGACAAAGGTGAGCCGCTCGCAGCGACGCCTGGCGAGTACTAGGGCCCGGTCATGGCTACAGTGTTGTTATGTCTGTATTATATGTGTATTTGAGATGTGAAATGATCCGATATGATCTCTACGTTATATAGTAAAAAGGCGGAGGCAGTCCGTTGGTTGTATATTCAGGACGATTTAACCACTTTTGGTCATATCGCGTCAATGGGAGAACTTTGTCGAAAAACTTGGTCCTGAAAAGATGCAATTCACTTAAAATTGGGTAACAGTTCATGACACCTGCTTCCTTGAGAGGGAGGTGGGGGGGGGCGAGGGGTTAAACCCTCAACCCCTTTTCCTCCGCCTCTGAAAGGTAAAATAAAGGAATGCTGCATAAATCTTGAGAGTTATACTGTATAACATGCAATGATAGTCTGAGGGTGATGTTGGTGTATCTTTGCAGATGGCGAGAGGCGGTCGATCACCGTGCCCGCCCGCCCGCCCCAGGCCCGGCCCCAGGTCAAGGCTCTCTACACCCACTCCGGGGTAGGAGACACACAACTCAACTTTGTCACCGGCGATCTAGTCACACTTATAGGGGAGAAACGAGACGGCTGGCAATACGGACAAAACACTCGCACTCACAGGTAGGCGAAATGACAAACACGCTAACTCACACTTGGGCGAAATGACAAACACGCTAACTCACATGTGGGCGAAATGACAAATACGCTAACTCACAGATGGGCGAAATGACAAACACGCTAACTCACATGTGGGCGAAATGACAAACACGCTAACTCACAGGTGGGCGAAATGACAAACACGCTAACTCACAGATGGGCGAAATGACGAACATCCTAACTCACAGATGGGCGAAATGACAAAAACGCTAACTCACAGGTTGGCGAAATGACAGACATCCTAACTCATGGATGGGCGAAATGACAAACACGCTAACTCACAGGTTGGCGAAATGACAAACATCCTAACTCACAGATGGGCGAAATGACAAACACGCTAACTCACAAATGGGCGAAATGACAAACACGCTAACTCACAGGCATACAAAATTACCAAAACGATATGCGCGAAGTGGGAATAAATAATCGATATATTTGTTGTTGGTTTTCAGACTTGGCTGGTTCCCGTTGTCCTTCACGGCGGCCGTCAACTCCCCAGAAGCCAACGACTCTAGGTAATACTGAGTCCCATTGTGACGACAATACTGGGCCTCCCTCGGGGTGTTCTGCTTTGTTGTAGAACCATGGAGAACGATAGAGTCAGTAGCGTCCCCATGCGGGATTTTGGAGAAAGGGTAGGGGGGTGGGGTAGGGGGGAATCACTTTGTCGGAAAACTTGGTCATGGAAAAAATTACTTGAAATTGAGTAACAGTCCATGACACCCGCTTGCTTGAAAGGGGGGGGGGGTTAAACCATCTAGCCCCTTTTCTCCGCCTCTTTGTCTCGTGCCCATTATGTAGCATCCCCATTATGTAGCGTCCCCATTATATAGCGTGCCCATTCTGAGGCGTCCTCATTATGTAGCGTCCCCATTATGTGGCGTCCCCATTATGTCGCATCCCCATTATGTAGCGTCCCCATTATGTAGCGTCCCCATTCTGAGGCGTCCCCATTATGTAGCGCCCCCATTCTGAAGCGTCCCCATTATGTAGCGTCCCCATTTTGAAGCATCCCCATTATGTAGCGTCCCCATTATGTAGCGTTTTCATTATGTAGCGTCCCCATTATGTAGCGTTATCATTATGTAGCGTCCCCATTTTGAGGCGTTCCCATTATGTAGCGTCCCCATTATGTAGCGTTCCCATTTTGAGGCGGCCCCATTATGTAGCGCCCCCATTCTGAAGCGTCCCCATTATGTAGCGTTTCCATTATGTAGCGTCCCCATTTTGAGGCGTCCTCATTATGTAGCGTCCCTATTTTGAGGCGTCCCCATTATGTAGAGTCCCCATTCTGAAGCGTCCCCATTATGTAGCGTTTCCATTATGTAGCCCCCCCATTCTGAAGCGTCCCCATTATGTAGCGTCCCTATTCTAAAGAGTCGCCATTATGTAACGTCCCCATTATGTAGCGTTTCCATTATGTAGCCCCCCCATTCTGAAGCGTCCCCATTATGTAGCGTCCCTATTCTAAAGAGTCGCCATTATGTAGCGTCCCCATTATGTAGCGTTTCCATTATGTAGCCCCCCCATTCTGAAGCGTCCCCATTATGTAGCGTCCCCATTCTGAAGCGTCCCCATTATGTAGCGTCCCCATTCTAAAGAGTCGCCATTATGTAGCGTCCCTATTATGTAGCGTCCCAATTGGCTCAAAAGCCATAAATACGAAAATACCCTTGTATATCAGTGGCGCCAATAATACCAGGATATAATGCCAGTAATTATGGACGTGTGCGCGTGAAAACAAGACCGAGGGCTGCCTAACCCGCCATTTTATTCTGTCACATTCATTTTGTTATGTGACGGATCCATAGAGCGGCACCGGGGGAACAATCGTTTTTCTTTCTGCACCTCACCTCACCAGCACCTACTTCTTCGCAATTTTTGGAGCCGCACCTGGATAGTACTTAAATAAATGGCCCCCCTCCCTTTCGTAAATTCCTGGATCCGCCACAGCTGTCCCAAGTTTAATTACCATTTGAAAAAAAAGGCGTTAGTTAATTTAAGTCGCGCCATGGGCCTTACAGCTAATATTTTAATTTTACGACGAATCCTCAATAGCGAAAGCTAAACATAATGAAAAGGTTTCCTTGCAGTTTGCTGACTCAGCAAAGGGTGAAGAGTCTGGGTAACTTGACCGACATCCGGGACCTGCACCAGGACTACCGGATGCCGGCGCAATCGTCCGGCCACAGCGACTCGGACTCCGTCAGCGTCCGCCTTCGGGATCAGCGCAGCCACACCATCGGCGAGCGCCCCCTGACGGTCCACGTCGGAAGTCCTTCTGTTCCACAGATGACGCACAACAATGTGAGTTACACTTAAATACATGTATATTGTTAGGGGTCTGGAAGGTGTAAATGGCGACACGCGACACAGGCATATTGGAAAAATCGACGTTCGACATTGACCCCCAAAATTCCGACATTAAGGATCTGAAAAAGTGACATCGACACAGCATTTTAGAAAAAGCGACATGGAACGTCGTGAAAAATCGACATTCGACACTGGACCTCCCCCCCCCCACCCCTCCCAGACCCTTTTTGTTGAATGAACACATAAATAATACATACAGCCTATAGTTTTTAATATAAGGTGGTGCACGTTGTTTATAAGCTCATTGGTCTATGATTTGCTGCTCTGTTTACAAATTAATTATTTGTCTTCGTCATATCACTAGTTTCTTTGTAATACGTGCAATAGTCACAGATACACTTGCTTACGTGCGATACAATACACTTATTTTGTTCACTGTATATTTCAGTTGTGGCTTTCCATAACCTGATATTACCACGGTTCTTTCATTCTCTGTTCTGTTTGTGTTTTAGTTGTCTTATATTGTGACTTCTGCAGCTCTAGATGTTATTATTACACGTGGTGTTAGGCGTCCATTGTGTTTTGCCCCATTTTGTTGACTATAAATGTGTCAATATTGCCACTGGGTACGATACACATGTCGATGTGCGGCTTACTGCGCGAGATGTCCTTGTTTATACGAGACCAGAGATTAGCGGTCAGACATATGACCACCAAGATCAAGGTCACAAAAGTCATTGACACTACTTTCAACCAATATTTTCGAAAACGTTTCCATAATTACTCTGCATTTTATTAATTACCCTGAACAGAGTCAAACTTGTATAAACACAGTCAAACTTGTATAAACACAGAGTCAAACTTGTATAAACAGAGTTAAACTTGTATACACACAGAGAATCACACTTGTATACCCACAGAGTTAAACTTGTATAAACACAGAGTTAAACTTGTATAAACACAGTTAAACTTGTATAAACACAGAGTTAAATTTGTATAAACACAAAGAATCACACTTGTATAAACACAGAGTTAAATTTGTATAAACACAGAGTTAAACTTGTAAAAACACAGGGTCAAACTTGTATAAACACAGAGTTAAACTTGTATAAACCCAGAGAATCACACTTGTATAAACACAGAGAATCATACGTGTATAAACACAGGATTAGATTTGACCACGCACTGACCAATTATTCTTCCAAAACAATCTCACACTAGGAGACTACTCCATGTTAACATTGCCACCATGCTGCGCGGTAATTAAAGATTCAAACCGGAGACAAAACCTATCCATACCACTGACGTAGAAGCTCACTGTCACTTTGATCATCCTTGCCGCGACAGTCATGGAGTGGCGAGGGGAGAGCCGTCTCGTGGTATAACCCCTCCCACTCCAAGGACAACGTGCCCCTCCCTGGCATGGTGCACGGTGAATGGGGGGCCGGCCGCCGGCGGCAGTCCCTGCACGAGATACACCACCACCACCACCCATCCCTCCCCCCCGCCAGTCATTCTCCGGGCAGCCACGTAACAGGCCACGTGATCGACCACGTGACCGGGCCGGGCTCCTTCCGCAAGGTACACCGGTCCGTCTGTCTCCCACCAGAAACAGTGCAAGACTGAGTCGCACAAGTAATACTAGCACTCCGTTAATCATCTGTAATATTTGCATTTCATTTGTATTTAATTCTAAGCGACTTAATGTAACATCGAAAGGTGCGAATTATTTGTCCAACACATCAAGTTTCAACAAATTATCTTAGTATTTCAAGGGCCATTTATTGTGTGTCACGCTAGAGACAGCAACGACAAGACATTGTGGAATAGAAGGATCTTTTGCAGCTAGCCAAAGTTCCAGAAGAGCCATTTATCCCTCCACCTGAAGAGTTCCAAGATGCGCGTCAGAGGGAGAGGTCAGCCAGATTACGTGCTCGGGTAGTTACGGCTTACTGCTTCACAGAACTGGCGTGACCATTTCGAGTGCTGCTACCCTTCACTGACTGCTTGATTCATCTAGTTTTTTTGGCGCTTGTACCATTCACTTACATTGCTTGATTCATCGAGTGTTCAGCGCTTGTACCATTCACTTACATTGCTTGATTCATCGAGTGTTTGGCGCTTGTACCATTCACTTACATTGCTTGATTCATCGAGTGTTTGGCGCTTGTACCATTCACTTACATCGCTTGATTCATCGAGTGTTCGGCGCTTGTACCATTCACTTACATTGCTTGATTCAGCAAGTGTTCGGCGCTTGTACTATTCACTTACATTGCTTGATTCATCGAATATTTAGCGCTGTCGCTATCCAATCTGTCATCCATGCTGCTTTTATTTGCCATATATTGACATTTTCTGATATGTGTTTTTGCATTCATCTAACATGATTTCCACTTTAGGTAACCATAGGAACCCGAACGACGCACGCTTTGATACATCTTTTATGTTGTTCCGATATCCGCTTCGGATATCTGCAGGAATTTTGTCAACCTGGTCTTCAAACATTTATATAATAAAGCCCAACGCCTCCGTAGCTAAGCCTCCCTCCCACACGCATCACACTAACACCCCTATGTGCTGCATGCTGGGTATCTCTTCCCAGAGTGACTTTCGCCACAACTGCTTTGATATCGATTTGTCAAATAGGCCTTCTACGATGCCCGTTATTTTGAGCCATCCTGGTCCTTATGTCTCAAGCCAAGGCAGCGCAGAGGCTAACGTCTCGCGAGTTCTTATTGTGTAAAATATTATTCCATTATCAGAGCAGACCATCGTCATATAGATAATGAAGTCTTTGGCCTTCGGTGATCTAATGTTGTGTGCGCTTTTTGTGAGAGATGTTAATGCGATGTCAACGTGTTATTCAGTGTCCACCCTTAAGGCTCATGTGTGGCTGATTTACAGACTATGGCCTTGATAATTTTACACACAGAGACAATGGTCTGGATCTTTAATAACTGTATACATAATAAAATCTAAAGTGTTGTCCATCGGTGTCTCGCCGAACGTTTTTGTACCTTCTAAGTTGGGACTTATATATGAATGCTGTTATTGTGCGGTATTGTGATTTTATTATACTTGATGTGGGGGCAATGTATGTTGATTACTGTTGTCACGATAACGTTTAGATTAAGCTATGTGGTAGCGCCACACCCATTCCGTTGTACGTCGGTCTGTGAGATGTGGCGCCTCCTGTCGCTATCGTGGTGTGTGTTATGCCAACAATTGGGTTCGTGAGTCACGGTAACTGACGACTTTTTGTCTTTGCAGGCTGGGTTCGAGTCTCACGGGATCCTGAGAGGCGTGGAACACTACCCCCACCCCCAGACACCCCTGCAGGACCAGCCCCTGCCGCCCCCGCCGCTGCCACCCCCTAATCACCCGGCGCCGGGGGCCGACCCCTTGCACGGGGGAGTCAGGACCCCCGGCGCCGCCCCGCACGGCCCCGTGCAGCACGCCATCAGCAGCCCGGCTCTGATGCGGCCCCATCACCACCCGCAGGAACACCCCCAGGCTGCCCCCCAGCCACAGCACGGTCACCCCCACTACGGGGCCTCCTACCACCACGAAACGCCCGCCGCCACCCACCTCCGACCTCTGCCTCTCACCTCTCAATTCAACGGCGGGGTCACCTATTCGGTCCCCCACGCGGGGCCGGCTGCCGTGACGACGACCCCCACGTACGCCGGCGGGGCACCCCCCTACGCCGCCCAGCCCAGCGCCGGCCCCCCAACCCACAACGGACTGCACCCCAATCACAACCCCAACTACGCCACACGGGCTGAGGTCAACGCCGCCGCGGTGGCCGCCCACATGAGTCACGTGACCAGCAGTGCGAGTCCGTCCCCCGCCAACAGCAGTTCTGGATACTCCAGTCAGGGCACGCGGGCCGGAAGTTCCCAGTACGGCGTCTACAGCAGCAATCCCAGCATCCCTAGCGCGTTTCCGCCGCCGCCGCCGGAACTCGCTCCGCCGCCCCCTCCACCGCCGCCCCAGTCAGCGGCGCCTCACAGGTCGGGATCGAGATTCTGAGCATGCGCACCCGGCACACACGCATGCACATAGCCCAGCACACCCCACGTATAGTCCCTGGACTGGAGTCCGTTCACGCTTCACACTGCCAACTAACCCGGGGCGCCGCGTACTGAGAGCCCTGGCCGTAACATTGTGGTCACATTTATAAAGTAGCCTGGATCAAACAACGTCATTGCAATATATTGAGGATGTCTCATTAAATCGAGATGTAATGCATTTATGACTAAGATGATGTGCTGATGCTGTTAAAGCGATAATGCAGGCCCGTCACTGTATAGCTTTGTATGACATCAACATCATTCGTCATCATATATTCCATAACGTGTAGAGGATGCGGAGCAAACGTGTGTCTTCTTAACAGGACCCTGCCAACGTTTTAGGTTGATGTGTGTATAAATGGTAGCTTTGTATATTTATTTACGCCTTTGTTTTGACCTTTGTTTCTCAATGTGCGCGTGTCTTTCACTATAATAATTGCCGGATTCTCAACAATAGTTACTATCTACAGTAGTCCGTCTTACCTCCAATATGTAGTATCCTGGCATATCTAGATGTGTAACGGGATCCGCTGACTCCGGAATGGGCCATGGTTTCCAATAAAGGGATCCGGAATGGACCCGTGGCTCCCAATAATGGGGTCCGGAATGGGCCGTGGTTCCCAATAATAGGATCCGGAATTGGCCGTGGCTTCTAATAATGGGATCCACTGACTCCGGAATGGGCCGTGGTTCCCAATAATAGGATCCGCTGACTCCGGAATGGGCCGCGGTTCCCAATAATGGGATCCACTGACTCCGGAATGGGCCGTGGTTCCCAATAATGGGATTCGGAATGGGCCGTTACTCCCATTAATGGGATCCGGAAGGGGCCGCTCGTGGATCCTGATAACGGGATTGTTTACTGACCTCTGTCTTTATACATCTTCAGATCCAATCCGTTTGCTAATGTTCAGCTCAAGAAGGCGACAACAAACGACAGATCGGCACCTCACATCCACTAGAGGTCGTTCTGACTGGGACGGCGGTATCTAAGCAACAGATCGGCACCTCACATCCAGTAGAGGTTGTTCTGACTAGGACCGCTGTTTCTGAGCAACAATGTGAGACCTGTGGGGTGTCAGTCGGCGAGACGTACAGGCCAGGCGTTGCGTGGCAACACCCTTGAATAACTTCTAACTGATTGCAACTTGCTTAACCATCCCAGAGACTAGATCCGTTCGGTATTATTGGTGAAGACGGCCATATATCGCTTCAGTGTGGATATAACTATAGTCCAGGCCAATGCGCCAGGCACCATTCAGTGTGGTTATAACTATAGTCTAGGCACATGTGCCAGGCACCATTCAGCGTGGTTATAACTATAGTCTAGGCACATGTGCCAGGCACCAGTCAGCGTGGTTATAACTATAGTCTAGGCACATGTGCCAGGGACCAGTCAGCGTGGTTCTAACTATAGTCTAGGCACATGCGCCAGGCACCATTCAGTGTGGTTATAACTATAGTCTAGGCACATGTGCCAGGCACCATTCAGCGTGGTTATAACTATAGTCTAGGCACATGTGCCAGGCACCAGTCAGCGTGGTTATAACTATAGTCTAGGCACATGTGCCAGGGACCAGTCAGCGTGGTTCTAACTATAGTCTAGGCACATGTGTCAGACACCATTCAGCGTGATTATAACTATAGTCCAGGCACATGTGCCAGGTACCAGTCAGCGTGGTTATAACTATAGTCTAGGCACATGTGCCAGGCACCAGTCAGCGTGGTTATAACTATAGTCTAGGCACATGTGCCAGGCACCAGTCAGCGTGGTTATAACTATAGTCTAGGCACATGTGCCAGGCACCATTCAGCGTGGTTATAACTATAGTCTAGGCACATTTGCCAGACACCAGTCAGCGTGGTTATAACTATAGTCTAGGCACATGCGCCAGGCACCAGTCAGCGTGGTTATAACTATAGTCTAGGCACATGTGCCAGACACCAGTCAGCGTGGTTATAACTATAGTCTAGGCACATTTGCCAGGCACCAGTTAGCGTGGTTATAACTATAGTCTAGGCACATGCGCCAGACACCAGTCAGCGTGGTTATAACTATAGTCTAGGCACATGTGCCAGGCACCAGTCAGCGTGGTTATAACTATAGTCTAGGCACATGCGCCAGACACCAGTCAGCGTGGTTATAACTATAGTCTAGGCACATGCGCCAGGCACCAGTCAGCGTGGTTATCACTATAGTCTAGGCACATGCGCCAGGCACCCTTCAGCGTGGTTATAACTATAGTCTAGGCACATGTGCCAGGCACCATTCAGTCAGGTGCATGCTGGGGCTTGCTTACTGTGCACATTTTGTTAATAGGCCTACTTCGGTACATCCAAAAAATATTTGTTATGCTTAATTGTTATCATTTATGACAGCCTTGATCTGTATATTCAAATAGCAGAGGCTTAGATGTTTTTATTTAATTGGATGCCGTAGTCCGTAGACGGAGTACGTTGACGGTTTGGCTCAGGGCTCGCTCGTCTCACACTCAACCCGTCAGCATCTGTTTACAGTGTTTATCAACCTACGATTTTTTTCATTATGTCACTTGATTTATTATTGATGAAAAATTGTCTTCGTCATCTTGTCTCTGACTGTTTTTTGTATATATCTATCTGCCTGTCTGCCATGCCGATGACTCTCCAAAAAGATATATCGTTGCTAGACTCAAAGAAAAACCTACGGTCAAGTTTGTTATCTAATAACTGTGCGACGAGAATTTAAAAGGGACATTAAGAATACCAATGAGATAATGGTGGTGGCATATGAAACATTGCGGCGATATGACAAGTACTGTCCCTTCTATGGCGACCAAAGTGCCGATTATGAGCCAATGGACTTTGTTCTGCAGCCTATTTCGACTTTCGACTTTGTCTCAATGTGCCAGACTTTATGGGGACATTAAGAGCACCGACAACAAGGAGTATATGACAGCACCACGATTGGACAAATAGCTTTCGTTTCCAAGGCAACGAAAAATCCCAGTATGAAATATAAACAATTTTGCTTTCTTTCATACTTAGCCGATTTCATCACCCCTAGCTCGACAAGATAGCGTCCATGTGTTCAAGGGGGTGTCCATATGTATATAATGGAAAGAAACGCAAATGAGCGGCTAGTTTTCGAGAAAACAAGACCCAATGATAAAAGATAAGACATGTCGAAGACAAGCATTTGATAACGGTTCACTTTCGCAAGTTCCAGATTCGTGTTCGCACAAATTAGGGCCGAAGTCCAACCCTCCCCGCCCGTTGAGGGTCGGTCAACGAGAGACCTTTCCCGCCTTCGCTGCATCGACCGTCTGCAAACTTCAGAGTATTACTTACAGCCGTGTATTAGGACTTAAACCCATTTGATTGGTCATCCTCGAATGAAAATAATTTACAGGCGAAAATTATTTATACCGAAATTAATTTTGGGGGGAATCGCAAGATGGTCATTTTACGAAAGCGACTTTATACTTTGAGAAACATAAACGGCGATGCTAAATTTCGTAGCCATGACAACGGAAGATTTTCGGCAGCCTTGTCGAGCCATGATGTAAGGACCTTCCGTTGGTTGGCATAGTGACTTAAAGCTGAGCAGTCCCATTGTTTACATTAGCATATGCTATGCTTTTCTGCATATACAATGTATATGGGTTCTTATCTCCTTCCTGTACGTATATAGACCTCGCCGATAGGCTCATGGGCGTGTCCAGGAGGGGGTGGGAGTCACTGGGGGCACGTGGTGCTCCTCCCCCCCACCCTTTCAGACCCTAAGATATATCTGTACCCTCCCCCCCCCCCCCCAACCCCACCCCCATTTTGAAATCACAGTGATCCCGTCAAATTAGAATTATATGTTCTCACACTGAACTCCCGGCAGAAAGGCATGACCATATAGGGATCTGGATGGGGGGTTCACCCTGCAGTGACCAGTGTCGATTTTTCAACATTCTCAGTGTCGAATGTCGATTTATCACGACGTTCTGTATCGCTTTTTGGCTAAGTTCGGTGTCGTTTTTCCAAAATACTGTGTGTGGACTGATCATTTAAGTGTTAAAGACTTCATGTGTTAAAGTTACTGGGCTCGTGTATATAGAGACATATTCAACTGCTTAAATATTGCTTTATGAAATAGGTGAATTGTAAATTTATCGATTTAACATGGCATTGTGTGTAGCGAAGTGGCCACATGGGCTACAATGGTAAATACATAGCAAATGGGCGAAGTGAGGCAAATTGAATTGCCGTACATTACGACGTGCATCTGGTTTGGATGGGCATGTGTCAGATCTGCCAACTGTGACCAGGAGAATGAGATATGCCAAGGGTATGCAGCCCAGACCCGTCATCACCTAGATTTGTGTTTTGCAAGGTTGAGGGAAAAGGCGAGGGGGAAATAGAAGTGTCGGTGTTTGGGAAAGAAAACTTTTTTAGTTAGTTAATCACTTATTGGTACCCTATATTCCTTATTATACTGTTATTTTTAACTGTATTGATTATATATGGATGATCAGCAATATGCTCGTAAGGGCTTCCCATCACTTGAAGAACTTGAATATTAAATGACAACCACGCAATTTTATAAGAACACCACTTATTTCTGGAGGTTTGCAACGGCGCATCCACCTGTCCATGTCCAGCATGGCTTCATTGGTAGGGTATATGGTTCTGCCGGATAAAGGTCACGTCACTGTTTTTCCTAAAGAATAGGTTTTACTCCCGGAAGCCTGGTTTCTCTCTTCCTGTAACCATGCTAACCTTGCCATTGTCGCGATATTGTCTAAGGTTTGGTACCGGTCAAGTCAAGTGTATTTATCCACCTGCAAATCCAAAGCGTTCTTATTATTTTGAGGGACCCCTTTTGTTTTACAGAGAATAAAATGTTCTTTGATTGTAATCTACCGTCATGGAAGTTGGTTTAATGTCTCCGACATGTATCGAACCAATCCTGAGCGATAATCATGGACTTTGCCAATGGTCCCCATTTACACAAAGTTATTAAATTGGTTTAATTCCCCCGTCAAGTGTCTGTCACACTACCGCCTTCCAGCCTTCCATGCAATAAAGCAGTAACTATCGTCAACGGATTGTTCGATAACCTGTCGTGTTCGGCCATAGTTGTAAGTGGGCAGCACGTTACATAGGTCACCAAGAGAGAATAATCATTTATTTCGACCAGGAAAACAACAATACAATACAACATACAGCAAAAACGAACAAAATACAATCCCTGGCCGAGGAGACCACCATTATGACATAGTCGCTGGCATGGTGACCACCTCAAAAGAAAGCAAAAAAATAACTTTTATAAACAATACAATTATCGACAGACACCGTTAGAATTCAATAGAACATATGATACAAAAATAATAATTTGGGGGATTAGATAGAACGCAATATCTCTATAATTCTTTGCGGCAGACATAACAATTAACTTTGAAACAGTCAACACAGTACCTGTCAATAAGTCTATTTTTTATATATGTAGAGTAGCCCGCTATTGAATGGGTAAATATCTTCGTTTAAATGTTTTCTGAAGTTCGATTTATTAAATGAGTCAAGTAATAGCGGATGCAATGTTCTGCAAATTTGTGCCTGGTTCTGGGTATAATTATATTGTGCTTACATCAACGCTATAACTAGAGCCCCGCTCAACGCTACAACCCGATCCCCACTCGACGCTACAAACCGAGCCCCACTCGAAGCTACAACCCGAGCCCCACTCAACGCTACAATCCGAGCCAAACGCAACGCTATAACTAGAGCCCCGCTCAACGCTACAACCCGATCCCCACTCGACGCTACAAACCGAGCCCCACTCGAAGCTACAACCCGAGCCCTGCTCAACGCTACAACCCGAGCCCCACTGAACGCTACAGCCCGATCCCTACTCAACGCTATAGCCCGAGCACCACTCAACGCTACAACCCGAGCCCCACTCAACGCTACAAGCCGAGACCCATTCACCGCTACAACCGGAACCCCACTCCACGCTACAACCCGAGCCCCGCTCAACGCTACAACCCGGGCCCCGCTCAACGCTACAACCCAAACCCCACTCAACGCTACAACCCGAGCCCCGCTCAACGCTACAATCCAGGCCCTACTCCACGCTACAACACGAGCCCCACTCACCGCTACAACCCGAGCCCCGCTCACCGCTACAAGCCGAGCCCCGCTCAACGCTACAACCCGAGCCCCACTCAACGCTACAACCCGAGCCCCACTCAACGCTACAATCCGAGCCCCACTCAACGCTACAACCCGAGCCCACCCTAGAGCCACACTCGATCTAGCCCTGTTCATGGCTGTTATGCTAGAAAAATCTGACAGGCCGCTATCCTACACTCGACCCTACAACCGAAACCTGCTCATTCAATTGGTTGTATGAGACCTGTGGACACACTTGTGCACGGCTCCGGCGACGTAACAGGCTGTCTGCAACCTGCTTCTTGCAACATGTGGTCTGATGTGCACTAAACAGCTAAACTAAAGGCCTACTTGGTGTTTTTGACTTGTTGTTTAGGTGACAGTGCCCTGAAGACACGCCTAAATGGACGATGACATGGAAGTCGTGGTGGAAAACAATGGCGACACAGAAGAGTGTGATGTGGAGGAGGGGAGTGTCGACGGTGCCGATAAAGATAACGCAGAGAAGGTTTATTTACCTGGCCAGGAAATGTCCCCAGATGAAGAATTGGTGTGCGATGAATCGGCGTATGTCATGTATCACCAAGCCCAGACAGGTAGACTTATTTTGTACAAGGTCAAGGTGTACACTCCCACCCGCCCCACTTGCCCATTGCGACCACATTTTACACTGGGCAACCATTCGCAGCAAAGCTGGTCACCTCGGGTAGTCCGGCGGGCAAGCTGCTGTGACGTTGTTGGTTTTACACAATAATACAACATGTCCTAACCAACAAATCCTGAATGGTTATGCACAAACATGTGTGGCAAGAAGCGGTATTGATGGCGAGAACTTTTTAGGGCATGAGAATAGTTTCTGAAAGTATGTATCTATCAATTTACTTTTTTGTTTTGGTTCAAGTCTTCATTATTACAATGATAACCTTTATTGTTTGTCAAGCCAGCAAACTGTTCTGTTCCATCCGCCATCTTCCCCAACAGTGGCGAAATTGTGTTTGTGCACAGTCATCAAAATAATACTGTACACTTCTTGTCACTCTACACCCAGCCATTAATACATATATAATAAGCAAGAACGCTACCTGGTGAAAGCTAAAATGGCGTTGTGATCAGCAAGAAAGTTTAATCTAAACTGACTTAATAGGTAACGCAATCACTTTGTTAATTTATATTTATATGGGTTTTATGGTAAATATGAAATTTAGGTATCATTTAGTATAAAATGATGATGGTTTGATATATCGTACCATTAAAAAGTCGTACTACTTAATCGCCCATGCAAACAAATCTTCCTCCCACCTTTCCTACCTGCGGATTGGACTATGTTACAGCTATGGAACTAGTCACCCAGGGTGATTATAGGGATTAATGGCTACACTGACATTGGCATAGGTTGGTGAAGCCAGGACAGGACTTGGGTAGAGCAGGGGACTGGGATCAGCCAGATGGTGAAGCCAGGACAGGACTTTGGTAGAGCAGGGGACTGGGATCAGCCAGATGGTGAAGCCAGGACAGGAGTTAGGTAGAGCAGGAGACTGGGATCAGCCAGATGGTGAAGCCAGGACAGGAGTTGGGTAGACCAGGGGACTGGGATCAGCCAGATTAGGTGCAGATATAACGTCTATACAAAACATCCTCATTAGTTTATACTGTCAATTTTGAGTTTTCTGCTGTTATTCGCATTGTTTTGACAGCCGGTCACCCATTGGCTACAGGTTGCATTAATTTAATTAAGTGTTAGTCACTGCAAGGGGTATACCTTTTTTGTGATCTGTGCTTTGGTATACATACATACTTGCAGGCTGTGATAGCAAAACTATCACTAGTTCCTTAGATGTAATGTACCCAGCTCTGATATGGGTCCACACAATACATATGCTACACCCTTCCCCTCCTGCATGCCTATGGTATTTCTCCAGTCCAAGGCATATATACAGTAGGGATTAGACTACCACTCGTCTCTGGCTTGTGTTGTACACCCAGGTACGGTTGTGAGTGGCTGTGGTCAGCACCCAAACATAAACAGTAAGTGTGTAAAGGTAAAGTTTCTGAAAGGTTTATTTACTGTATTTATAAAAGCAACGACAAGTGCCTGAGAATTGACAGCTACTCAGCTGGCAGGTGCAGGCTTATAATTCAGTAAGCCTACAGAATCTGACTATTCTCTTTAGCAGTGGATTCTCCCTAGATATAGCTAGGGCAGGGGGTGCTTACTAATTTATGCCATTCAAATTGTCTTGTCCTAAGTCAGTTTGTAACATCTGTAACAGTCAACAGATCACACACTCACTCCCCCATGGACATGCTGGCTCTGAAGTCACTGAAGATATTACATGTAGTTACATATTTTCCCTGACTAAGCATCAACAAATTTAGCTCCATGAATACCATTAAATAAAACTATTTTTAATATTTTGAGAACTGATAATAATAAAATATTAAATATAGTTGTAACCAATAATTACAAAAGCCACACTCATTAGCCTTCAAGGCTTATTTTACTAATAAATTTCCACTCCAGGAGCACCTTGTCTCAGTTTTGATGTCCTCCGAGACACGCTGGGGGAAGCCAGAGAGGAGTTTCCCATGACATGTTACGTCATCTCTGGGACGCAGGCTGAACGTTCTCATGCCAACAACTTGATTGTGATGAAGATGGGCAACCTACACCGTACAAGCAAAGTGAAGGCAGACAACGACAATGAGGAAGACAGTGATGAGGATGATGAGGATGATGACGAAAAGACCCCGGAGCTAGAGACAGCCATGATCAGACATACAGGTTCCATCAACAGGGTCCGGGTGAGTGTTTGTCTTGCTCCCCCCTGCCCCCCCCCCCCCTCTCACCCTCTGTGCTGTAAAGCCTCATCAGATGTATTGTATATTCAGGCAATTAAAATACTTTTAAGTTTGAATGTAAATACCATTACATTTCAGCTTGGTTGGATTTTTTGTTTTTTTGCTGATTTTAAACTTTTTTTCTTTAACTTACTTATAGTGTCTTGAACTCAGATTAAGGTAACTTCTGGTCTTGTAAGTCATGAGTTCTATCAGATGCATCTTTCCACATCACCTTATTTATCTCAATCTGAGAATAATAAAACCAGGCTCATTCCATTAGGTTGCAAGTTATTCTTTTTCACTAGTTCTCTTTTGTCATCCAGTTGTCAATTGTTCTCCAGTATTAAAGCTTTATTTTTCACAACTGTCTCGCAATGATGTCTACAGTGAGCTACAGGAATGCTCTTGAAGCTTTGTAAAGATCAATAATTCTGTACCTCCCACATCAATGGTGGTCACTGGAAGTAGTTATTATCCTTTACTCATTCTTACATCTATTACCGGTATTCTTATTCTATCAATAGTTTACGATTTCCTGAGAGACAGAGGCCGCCCCGATAGCTCAGTGGGTTAGAGCGCTCGCACTGAGTGCTCTGGCCACCTGAAAGCCTAACCGCATGTGAATCGGTGGTTCGTGCCCAGCTGTGGCCATGTCTGTGTGGTCGCAGGATAAAGATCCCATGTCCTTCGCAAAGAGTAGGGGGTTACCCTGCGGACATGACTCACTTCCTTCTCCCATTGACGCAATATGACCAGAATTGTTTGAAGCTTCCTGAAGATACAACCATCCTCCTCCCATTGATGCGATATGACCAGAATTGGTTATAGCATCTTGAGTATGCAACTAACCTAGCGTCCATGTATCCTGTACATGTTTCCTGACCCCTGTCCACCCCTCCACGACAGGCCACCGTGCTGGGGGAGACGCACGTGGCGGCCACGTGGTCTGAGACGGGCAAGGTGCACGTCTGGGACCTGACACTGCCCCTCCAGGCCGTCAACGACTCGAGTTACATGTCCACCTACACCAGGAAGAGCGAGTCACCGGCCGCTGTCTTCACCTTCCCGGGACACCTGGCAGAGGGGTTCGCCATGGACTGGTGCCCCAACACACCGGGTAGGGAGCCAGCCTAGCTGGTCTGTACACGTGTAGACGCAACAATTCAGTATGCAGAAGGCAGTATCAACGTAACTCATCAGTAGTAAGCCTGCCTTATTTGTATCACTTACGTACTTCATTACGTCAATGGCATGAATGGTGTTCTATCCATACCCTCTCAGATTTTTTTCTTTATTTAGGTCAAAGTGGATTTATTTTAGCCAAGTTTACCTGGCTTTGCTTATTATTTGTTTGTATTGATGCTATATTTCAGACATCTGTATAGAAAATTACTTCTATGCTGCACACACACAGAAAAGCACGTCACACAAATGCGTTTGATAAGGTTAGCTTGAGGTCATTAATGGCATTGGTTTCATGCTGTGTTTCGTTCGGACGGGTGTTTTCATCCTGGTGCTGCAGGTCGCCTAGCGACTGGCGACTGCAGCAAGAATATCCACGTCTGGAATCCGCAAGAGGGCGCCACGTGGCACGTGGACCAGCGTCCGTTTGTAGGTCACACGGCCTCCGTGGAGGACATCCAGTGGTCGCCCAACGAAGCCAACGTAAGGGAGTCTCAAACAACGTCCTCGGCTCGTTACTCTGCTAAATGTGACCAGTCACATGAATGCGATCGACGGACATGAGATTGAACGAAATAATTGCCAGTTGACCTAAGTTCACAACTTGCAACACGGTCATTTCGACGTAATTATTTATTTATTTATTGTGTAGATGTTGCCCACTACTAAATATATGCAATATTTACGACAATCTATTTGATGTTCAAATGTAGAAATAATGAAACTGTACTTCCCTTTTAAATTATAGGCCAAACAATATGAAGTTACAGATTCTGGCGCAAGACGCTTATATAATGCTGTATAATAGGGCAGTATGTCATTATATGTGTGCGGCCTTTGCGTGTGTTGTCGTCCCCTTCTGGGGCGCTGTTGTTACACTGACGCCGTGAGTGCTGTTTCCCGCAGGTGTTCGCCTCGTGCTCCGTGGACCGTTCGATTCGCGTGTGGGACGCCAGGGCGGCGCCACACAAGGCGTGCATGCTGACGTCACCAGACGCCCACGAGCGAGACGTGAACGTCATCAGCTGGAACCGCCACGAGCCCTTCATCCTGTCTGGAGGTGATGACGCGGCACTCAAGGTCTGGGACCTGCGCCAGTTCAAGGTCAGTTACCGGAGTGCAATGTCACAGTACATCGACCCCTCCCCCACACACTTAAACCTGCGTCAGTTCAAGGTCAGTCACCAGAGTGCAAGGTCACGGTATATTGACCTCCTCCCCATATAGTTAAGCCTGCGTCAGTTCAAGGTCAGTCACAAGCGATGTCCTGCGACCAGATAACAGTGACCTCCTCCCCACACAGTTAACCTACAGCTATGACGTCACACCATTCAAAAATTGATAGATACCTATATCCTGCGACGTGTCACTTACTGTCACTTTTGATTGACAGATTTTCTAGAAGTTATTTACTGCCCCTAATCAGTAATATATTGATTCTATTATAATACTATAATAAAATATATAAATATAATATAAATATCGGTTGGTATGGTTATATAATTTTTTCATTTATAGTAAATATATATAGTCATATTTTTTTTCTGCGGTCTGAAGATAAACTATATATATATATACCTCTATAGTTATGCATGCTGGTGCCTTTGTTAACCCGTGGTTCTGGCCGTGGCAGGAGGGTCGGCCTGTGGCGGTGTTCAAGCACCACACAGCGCCCATCACTTCCGTGGAGTGGCACCCAACGGACGGCCCAGTGTTCGGGGCCTCGGGGTCGGACGACCAGCTGACCCTGTGGGACCTCTCCCTGGAGCGAGACACGGAGGCCGGGGCGGGCGGGGGCGGCGGCGGGGGGGAGGGGGGCCAGGAGGAGCCCCCCGTGCCGCCTCAGCTGCTGTTCATCCACCAGGGACAGACTGACATTAAGGAGATGCATTGGCACCCCCAGTTACCAGGCGTTGTCATCAGCACGGCCCACTCCGGCTTTAACGTCTTCCGGACTATCAGCGTCTGACCACGTGACTATATATGATGACGTCATTTCCGGTTTTTAACATCGTCGTCCGATCACGTGATTACGACACCCTCTCTATTTGTGTGCCTTGACGTTCACTGATACCATCAACGAAATATACTTCATTTTTCGCAATGGCTGCATCTGATCACACGTGACAGTAGCACAGCGCTAGACGGCCTTTCACCTTAGCGCAGACAGTTGTGTCAATGAAGCGGACTTATTACTCGCCTAGGCGTTATGAGAACTCCTAGCTCACAACTCGGAAGTGATCAGCCTTCACGACGCCTCCCGCAAGTAACTTTTGACCACGTGACCGGAATGACGTCATAGCTCTGAAGTGATCAGCCTTCACGACGCCTCCCGCAAGTAACTTGTGACCACGTGACCGGAATGACGTCACAACTCTAAGTGATCAGCCTTCACGACGCCTCTCGCAAGTAACTAGTGACCACGTGACCGGAATGACGTCACAGGTCGAAGTGGTCAGCGTTCACGAAGCCTCCCGCAAGCCACTCGTCACCGCGTTGCCCAAGGAACGATAATTCTATAAACTAAAATTATTTCATAAAATATTCTATGCGCAGAAATAATTATGCAACACGTTGCCGCAAACTGATTCTGTAAGAACAAGCTACGGTTCACGATCATCAAATATCAGTCACCCACATCTTCGAATGAGTTGGGGGTCGAGCCCGGCTGTGGCCATGTCTGTGTGGTGGCAGGATAAAGATCCCATGTCTTCGCAAAGAGTAGGGTTACCCGGGGACATGGCTCCGCTCTTCCCTTACTTTTCCCATTGACGCCATATGACCAAAAGTGGTTAAAGCGTCCTGAATATACAACCCATCGAATGAGTTCCAGTGCCTTGCGGGCACACCTGTCTGATGCATACTGTTGAAGATCCCAGTTGTCGCTTGTGCAGTGCGGCCTGAAGACGCCTGACATTACCTTTTCTCCGGGCCGTTAATTTAATTTAAGAGAAACCTTCGTTATGGAGCTTAGCGTTTTGTATAAAAACAATGAGATATCGCAAATATGTCAATAGAGTTGTTCAAGTTTATATTGCAAACACAAGCGATTCTTCAGCTGACCCCTTGTACCCACTTACATCCGGGTCCTTGCTATTTGTGCTATGTTATTGTGCTGCTCCTCTCGCGAGAGGAACTCTGTATAGGCTCTGCCTGTGTTTTAGTCTTGCTCAATAAATGTGTGTAAATGCTACGCCCTGCTGTTACATTTACCGTGTAGAGGCTACGCCCTGCTGTTACATTTACCGTGTAGAGGCTCTGCTGTTACATTTACCGTGTAGAGGCTCTACTGCTAACGGAAGGGATCGAGGCGTACGCCCTGCTGTTACATTTACCGTGTAGAGGCTCTGCTGTTACATTTACCGTGTAGAGGCTCTACTGCTAACGGAAGGGATCGAGGCGTACGCCCTGCTGTTACATTTACCGTGTAGAGGCTCTGCTGTTACATTTACCGTGTAGAGGCTCTGCTGTTACATTTACCGTGTAGAGGCTCGCTACGCCCTGCTGTTACATTTACCGTGTAGAGGCTCGCTACGCCCTGCTGTTACATTTACCGTGTAGAGGCTCTACTGCTAACGGAAGGGATCGAGGCGTACGCCCTGCTGTTACATTTACCGTGTAGAGGCTCTGCTGTTACATTTACCGTGTAGAGGCTCTACTGCTAACGGAAGGGATCGAGGCGTACGCCCTGCTGTTACATTTACCGTGTAGAGGCTCTGCTGTTACATTTACCGTGTAGAGGCTCTGCTGTTACATTTACCGTGTAGAGGCTCGCTACGCCCTGCTGTTACATTTACCGTGTAGAGGCTCGCTACGCCCTGCTGTTACATTTACCGTGTAGAGGCTCTACTGTTACATTTACCGTGTAGAGGCTCTACTGTTACATTTACCGTGTAGAGGCTCTACTGTTACATTTACCGTGTAGAGGCTCTACTGTTACATTTACCGTGTAGAGGCTCTACTGTTACATTTACCGTGTAGAGGCTCTACTGCCAACGGAAGGGATCAAGGCGTGGAACCGAAATATGGAAACAGATGGAAAGGCTGTGGAAGTCTACTGCTTGTGCTGTTGCTCTAGCTGGGCTAGTGAGCAGGTGATGCCGGGCGTGGCAGTCACAGCATTGGCCGACTCTGGGTCTACATATCAAATGTCGTAAACCGTAATAGTGACTAGCATTGTAACGACTCAGGGATTGTTAGATGCATTGCAACAGCGATGTCACGTGTCGTACGTGATAGCGATGTCACGTGTCGTACAATGTCGTACGTGATAGCGATGTCACGCGTCGTACAATGTCGTACGTGATAGCGATGTCACGTGTCGTACGTGATAGCGATGTCACGTGTCGTACGTGATAGCGATGTCACGTGTCGTACAATGTCGTACGTGATAGCGATGTCACGTGTCGTACGTGATACCGATGTCACGTGTCGTACGTGATAGCGATGTCACGTGTCGTACGTGATAGCGATGTCACGTGTCGTACGTGATAGCGATGTCACGTGTCGTACGTGATAGCGATGTCACGTGTCGTACGTGATAGCGATGTCACGTGTCGTACGTGATACCGATGTCACGTGTCGTACGTGATACCGATGTCACGTGTCGTACGTGATACCGATGTCACGTGTCGTACGTGATAGCGATGTCACGTGTCGTACAGTGTCGTACATGATAGCGATGTCACGTGTCGTACAGTGTCGCACATGATAGCGATGTCACGTGTCGTACAGTGTCGTACATGATAGCGATGTCATGTGTCGTACAGTGTCGTACATGATAGCGATGTCACGTGTCGAACAATTTCGTACGTGATAGCGATGTCACGCGTCGTACGTGATAGCGATGTCACGTGTCGTACGTGATAGCGATGTCACGTGTCGTACAATGTCGTACGTGATAGCGATGTCACGCGTCGTACATGATAGCGATGTCACGTGTCGTACGTGATACCGATGTCTCCATGGTTACGGTCGGGGCAGTGTGCACGGGACAGACAAAGCGATTGGAAGAACATGCTTTCTGGTTCAGATGGACGATTTTATGCGACATAAGAAAGCCCAAGGTAACATTTCAACTCTGGCACTTGCATCTGAGAAAAGTTTGAGCCAACGCTCTAACATTGCCCCGGACGGTTTTTTGGGCTCAATATATCATTCATTTGCACAAAAGGGGCCATCAAAACACCAATATTTCATTTTTTTCAACAGTAAAAAAGTTTAATGATCTTTCCCAGGCCACACACGTGAAACAATGGACGAATCAGTGAAAATCAAAAATATATAGTGACACAATACAAAAGCGATAATAGGGATTAACACAGCCAGTGACTGCCGCATGTTTGAGTGATCAAAACGAGAACATTTGAAGACCTCATCAAGTGCTACTTAAATAACTGTATCAAAATACATATTGTAACTCCGTATGTCGTCCTCACATAGATGTAAATTCAGATCTACCATTTCTACAATAACAGTTCAATCTCTTTGTATTCGTACAAAAGGCTTCAAGTTGACTATTATGAAGATATCACCATAAAAATATGTAGTTCGCCGCTCCCCAAAATCTGGATAAAAGCGAACCGCGTGCGGTTTATAAGTTTCCAATTATAATGGGATAAAATGGGCGTACGAGTGGCATAACTTGACCACAGCTGTGACACCATGGACCACAACTGACACTATGGACCACAGCTGTGACACCATGGACCACAACTGACACTATGGACCACAGCTGTGACACCATGGACCACAGCTGTGACACCATGGACCACGGCTGTGACACCATGGACTACAGCTGTGACACCATGGACTACAGCTGTGACACCATGGACCAGAGCTGTGACACCATGGACCACGGCTGTGACACCATGGACCAGAGCTGTGACACCATGGACCACGGCTGTGACACCATGGACCACGGCTGTGACACCATAGACCACGGCTGTGACACCATGGACCACGGCTGTGACACCATGGACTACAGCTGTGACACCATGGACTACAGCTGTGACACCATGGACCAGAGCTGTGACACCATGGACCACGGCTGTGACACCATAGACCAGAGCTGTGACACCATGGACCACGGCTGTGACACCATAGACCAGAGCTGTGACACCATGGACCACGGCTGTGACACCATAGACCACAGCTGTGACACCATAGACCAGAGCTGTGACACCATGGACCAGAGCTGTGACACCATGGACCACGGCTGTGACACCATAGACCAGAGCTGTGACACCATGGACCACGGCTGTGACACCATAGACCACAGCTGTGACACCATGGACCACGGCTGTGACACCATGGACTACAGCTGTGACACCATGGACTACAGCTGTGACACCATGGACCAGAGCTGTGACACCATGGACCACGGCTGTGACACCATGGACCAGAGCTGTGACACCATGGACCACGGCTGTGACACCATGGACCACGGCTGTGACACCATGGACCACGGCTGTGACACCATGGACCACGGCTGTGACACCATAGACCACGGCTGTGACACCATAGACCAGAGCTGTGACACCATGGACCACGGCTGTGACACAATGGACCACGGCTGTGACACAATGGACCACGGCTGTGACACCATGGACCACAGCTGTTACACCACGGACCACAACTGACACCATGGACCACGGCTGTGATATAAGCTCCAGGCTCGATTCGCCCTTTTAAACGATTAGTTACGGTTATTGCAACCACCTAATTTTTGTAGTAATTACAACATCAACATGATACGATTACGGAGGCCTTCACTTGGTCTTTGCATCAGGACCCAGCATCGCCGAAACTATTGAAAATCCAATTTGATGTTCGCATTTCCACAGCGTCTGTTCCAACGTACGCAACACCAGTATAAAACATAGAACATTAGTACATTAGTGGCCTATTTCACGTACATAGCTTACCGGCTACGGGGCATCGTCGGCTAGAATCGCCCGTCACTTACAAGTAACTTCAGCGGAATAAGCCCCGTAGTCGGCTGAACTGCGTTCGTGAAATCCTCCACAGGACTACCGTTTAAAAGAGCCTGCGCCCCTGATGGGTTGTGTGGCCCGGGTTACTGGAGCCTTACATCCAGTGGCCGAGACACAAGGGTGGGGGGGGCGGGGTACACCAGTCAACTTTTCAGCGGTCATAAAGAGAAGACTGTACCTCGTCAATTTTCACGATATGACCGCATACAATTCAAGGCATAGACATTAGCACTGACGTGTTCGTCTGGGATATACAACATGTTATCAAGCAACTCATCCAGCAATATCAATCAATAACAAACTTGTTATAGCATCGGTTAACATCGGGCGGAGGGGGGGGGGCGGCGGGGTATAAATCTGTATTTACATGTATTTACACCCAACAGTCCTCCAGGTAAAATGTGTGTGAACATACATGCCAAGCTCTATATATAAGTTACTAAATTATGGCGAATACCTCTTTTTGCCAGACTGTGGGCCACTGTGACCCCACCATGCCACTGTGCCACTAACCCTTACACCTCGCCTATTCACCAGGTCTGGTATTGCTTTATTGCAGGTCTCGCGTTATCCGCAAGGTTCGCAACATAAAGACATATATCACGTTATGCATTGTGCACACTTTTCTCCACAAAACTTGTAACTTTTCATTAAACTGTACGCCATTTATATACTTCCCATTGTCTCTTACATGTGTACAGAACGTTGTTTGATGCAAAGGATAACTCCTACCAAATATTGTTTTAGATACATAACATGAGTGATATTGGCGGTTGATTTGCGTATTATTGTAGCCTTTCTCTAGGCTACAATATAATGACAGACCTTTGTGAGGACGCCCATCACACAATGACAGACCTTTGTGAGGACGTCCAGACGTGTCTGTTGTCATCACACAATGACAGACCTTTGAGACGACGTCCATCACACAATGACAGACCTTCGTGAGGACGTCCATCACACAATGACAGACCTTTGTGAGGACGTCCATCACACAATGACAGACCTTCGTGTGGACGTCCATCACACAATGACAGACCTTTGTGAGGACGCCCATCACACAATGACAGACCTTTGTGTGGACGGCCATCACACAATGACAGAACGTTGTGAGGAGACGTGTCCAGACGTGTCTGTGGCCCTCACTGCGCACTGACGTGGATGGGTGACGCCTCGTGAGATTGGGGCTCGCCCTCTGTGGTGTCCTGCCCGGCCGGCTCCCCCAAGGCTGGTTCCCCGTCCAGCAGCGGCGCCTGGCTATCCAGCAGACGGCTCTCCGGGTCCTGGCTTGGCGAGGGTGTGTTGCGGGGTGTCACCTCTAGCACGCTGCCATCCCCCGAGGCTTCCCCCCCGTCGCCACCCTCCCTCTCCACCCCGCCGTCCCCACGCTCCAGCTCAACGCCCCCGTCCCCACCCTCCTGCTTCACCCCGCCACCACCACCCTCCCGCTCCACCCCCTCGTCCCCACCCTCCGGACCACCCTCCCGCTCTGTATCCCCCCCGCCACCACCCTCCTGTTCCGTATCCCCCCCGCCCCCACCCTCCCTCTCCACCCCCCCGGCCCCCGCGGCGCCCATCCCGTCGCGCCCCCTGGCGTCAGATCCTCCAGTCGCGGGCGTCCGGAAAACTTCTTCCTCCAGAGGTCCGATAGACGATCCCAGGGAGGCGTCCGGGTCCTCGGCGTCCATGGAGGTCAAGGCCACCGTCTGGAGCATGTTGGCGAATTTTCGCTCCCCGAACAGCGCGCCGTCCTCGATGTCGAAACTCACCGAGCGATCCGTGCTCGACCGCGACGTCTGAGAGGTCAAGGCCGTGTGGTAGAGGCCGCTCGCCTGCCGCGTCGCTCCGGACGACCCCCCGGACGGGGCGGTCACGTAGGCCTCGCCCTCCGTGACGTCACAGCCTTTCTTCGGCGTGCTGGTCATGAAGTCTGGCGGCCCGCCCCCTGGCGAGAGGGTGCCGGTCGGCGTGCTGGTGGCCACAATGTCCGGCATATTGCTGCTCCGGAACCCTTCGAAGTCCTCACACGTCACCTGCTTGGTCGGCGTCGGGAAAATCTCTCCCTTCCGTGCTGTATCTTTGCCGGTCTTGGTGTTCGGCGGCGTCTGATCCTCGGTCTCGGCTTGTTCTATCCGCATCCCGTCCACAGTGGTCTGCTGCTCGTCCTCCTCGACGGACAGGGGTGAGTTATCCAGCGATGACTCGGGGTCGCCGGCTGGTCTAGACCCGAGCGCGCTGAACTCTGCCTCGAGAGAGAGTTCGTTGACGGGCGAGACGAGGAGTTCCTTGAGGGGTCCGGGGGTCCGGGGGTCCTGCTCCAGAGCCTCCCCCCCGCCGCCGGAGAGCGAAGAGAAGCTCCCAGCCTCGGCCAGCTTGGAGACGTCCAGCTCAGTGAGCCGGAGGCCAGACCCTCCCTCGGTCCCCGGGGCTGGCGGCACGTCCCCGCTGCCGACCCGGGCTCCCGCGGCCGGCGCCCCTCCGGTGCCCGGGTAAGGGGTAGCACCCCCCACGCGCGCCACCTTGGGGGGCCGCCGAGGCATCAGCTGGTTCCACTTGAGGTCGAAGGCCGACGAATCGGTTTCCTCTTTTCGAGAGAGCAGGTGAAGCAGCATGATGCGGAGCTCTCTCAGGGATGGGCGCTGTTCGCTCTCTGTCCAACAGAGCTGCATCAAGTCATACCTGTGGGGGAAACACGGACGTGATACACATGAAGGCCATTGTACCACACGAGATACACGCTTAACCCTTAACACAGGGAGTGCCCCAGTCCCCACCCTTAACACAGGGAGTGCCCCAGTTCCACCCTCAACACAAAGAAAAACCCCAGTCACCACCCTTATCACAGGGAGTGCCCCAGTCCCCACCCTTAACAAAGGGAATGCCCCAATCCCCACCCTTAACAAAGGGAATGCCTCAATCCCCACCCTTAACACAAGGAATGCCCCAGTCCCAACCCTTAACACAGTGAATGCCCCAGTCCCCACCTTTAACACAGGGAATGCCCCAGTCCCCACCCTCAACACAGGGAGTGCCCCAGTCCCCACCCTTAACCCAGGGAATGCCCCAATCCCCACCCTTAACCCAGGGAGTGCCCCAATTCCCACCCTTAACAAAGGGAATGCCTCAATCCCCACCCTTAACCCAGGGACTACCCCAGTCCCCACCCTTAACCCAGGGACTACCCCAGTCCCCACCCTTAACCCAGGGACTACCCCAGTCCCCACCCTTAACCCAGGGAATGCCCCAGTCCCCACCCTTAACCCAGGGAATGCCCCAGTCCCCACCCTTAACCCAGGGAGTGCCCCAGTCCCCACCCTTAACCCAGGGAGTGCCCCAGTCCCCACCCTTAACCCAGGGACTGCCCCAGCCCTGGCCCCAGACTTACATGCGGTCGAGGTGGGTGAGCTGGACGTCAGGCTTGGAGGGCTTGACACACTGTTCATGGACAACCAAACGTAACACCTGGTCGTTGGTCAGGTCACCGTACGGCATGGACCCAAAGGTCACGACCTCCCACAGCGCCACGGCATAGGACCTGAAAGAGACATTACAGTCTAATTAGGTCAGGTCATCGTACACATGGACCCAAAGGTCACCACGGTATAGGACCTGAAACAGACATTAAATTAGGTCCAGTCATCGTATGGCATGGGCCCAAAGGTCACGACCTCCCACAGCGCCACGGCAGAGGACCTGAAAGAGACATTACAGTCTAATTAGGTCAGGTCACCATACAAAGGCATCGAAAGGTCACGACCTCCCACAGCGCCACGGCATAGGACCTGAAACATACATCACAGTCCAATTAGGTCAGGCCACCATACAAAGGCATTCAAAGGTCACGACCTCCCAGAGCGCCACGGCATAGGACCTGAAACATACATCACAGTCCAATTAGGTCAGGTCACCATACAAAGGCATCGAAAGGTCACGACCTCCCACAGCGCCACGGCATAGGACCTGAAACAAGTTAGGCCAGGAAACGGTAAGATAATTACATGAACTGCTTTATGCATCATCATAATTAGCAATCGATCGGTAAAGGCAATACACTCCTATCACAGCGTACAGCAGTCAGGGTCCAGGCCCAATCCCTAACAACCAGTCCATAATCAGTATTGTACGATAGATCTGACCATTCTGGTAGCATGTTGAACGCCTTAAACATTAAGTCAACATACAAAATACTCCATTGTTCCATTGTCAGCCACGCCACGCTATCAGGACACAGTGACGTTGCAAGGGCCGGAGTGAAATCGGTCGTTCTTCCATGTTAGGTTTAACCCTTTCAACATAGCTCACGTAGGACTCACGCCTACTATAACAATCCATTTGGTGGGCTTTAATATGGAATATGGACTGTACAATCGGCTGAGATAGCATGCAAGGTTGACATGGGTTGGTTGTATATTCAGGACGCTGTAACCACTTTAGGCTGCCCTGGGAAGCCAGGCGGTATGACGTCACAGGAGCGGGACTTGCCAGATGTTGGACTGCCGGGTGATCCGGCGCAGGGACACGCCGTCCGCCAGGGCCACCATGCTCTCCGGAGCCAGCCACCGGATGGGGATGGAGTCCCCGTACGCGTCCTGGTAGTAGTCCTCCTGGCAACAACAAACAGGGATCACAATGGGCAGGCTGATCCGGGAGGGGAGGGGAGGGGGGGGGGGGGGCTCATTTTGTGTGAACGAAGATGCCCTTTCCAATGGTAACTGCATGCCATGGAAGGAGTGCCCCCCCCCCCTCCTGTTGTTTGTAATGCACTCGCCCTTCCTGTTTGTAATTGACTCCCCCGTCCTTTTGTAATGGACTCGCCCTTCCTGTTTGTAATTGACTCCCCCCGTCCTTTTGTAATGGACTCGCCCTTCCTGTTTGTAATTGACTCCCCCGTCCTTTTGTAATGGACTCGCCCTTCCTGTTTGTAATTGACTCCCCCGTCCTTTTGTAATGGACTCGCCCTTCCTGTTTGTAATTGACTCCCCCGTCTTTTTGTAATGGACTCGCCCTTCCTGTTTGTAATTGACTCCCCCCGTCCTTTTGTAATGGACTCGCCCTTCCTGTTTGTAATTGACTCCCCCGTCCTTTTGTAATGGACTCGCTCAGCTCGGTCGTGAGATACCCTTTGCGTCAAACAACGTTCTGTACACATGTAAGAGACAATGGGTGGTATATAAATGGCGTACAGTTTAATGAAAAGTGACAAGTTTCGTGGAGAAAAGTGTGCACAGTGCATAACGTGATCTATGTCTTTATGTTGCGAACCTTGCGGATAACGTGAGACAACGAGGACCCCACCCTCCTCCCCCTTTTAAAGAGCTGATGCGCCCTCAGTGAAACCATTACTGGGGCTACTGTCACGAGGTTCGACCATGTGATTTAAAATAGCACCAACGTACTGTACTGAAAAACGTTACGATGAACACCATATACTAGCTGCAAAAAGAAAACTAAATATTCGGGGATCGAACGCACAACCCTACGACAAACGATTGGACATCACTACCTGTCGGTCAAACCAACCCCTCCCCGCTTAATTTGTTACAATGGCAATTTTAACATAGACAACGCTCATCGAAGTCTCTCTTCAAAGTATAATTTACCACCGTCTTACTAAACAGGGGTTTAAAAGCTTACAGGTATAACAGGCAGCTCTGTAACTCACCTTGAAGGTTTCTTCAGATAGGCCGTAGTCACCAATCTTCACTGCTAAATCAGACGCCAGGAGACAGTTCCTCGTGGCGAAGTCCCTGTAGCAGGAGGAATCGTTATATTACTATTTTAGGCCAAGTTCGTGTACACATGGCTCGGGCCAAAGACCTTCCGTCATGGGGGAAATGCTATGAAAGGATATCTATAGGAATCAATTGTCAAACAGTATACGTGAGATAAAGTAAAAAACGCCATCCATACATCCGAAAAGTTTCTTATTTCGCGCCAAAAATGCCAATATTGTTATTGGACCCGTATCCATGGAAACAACTGTCGTGCTCTGATTGGCTGACCTGTGGACGAGGCCCTCCTGGTGCATGGCCTGTAACCCAGCAGCTATGTCGCAGGCAAACTTCAGCAGCAAGCCCTTCTCATTGAAGGAATCCATGGCCACCCTGTGGCTCCGCAAGTACGTCTTCAGGTCACCCTTTGTGATGAAAAAAGGAAGTATGAACAGTGACCTGCACAGCCACCAAACAGGGCAAGTTGGTGCGTACGTCACAGGGGTAACTTCATTAAAGGGGGGGGATTCCGGGAATTCCGGTGTAACGTCACGCGGGGCAGTGTTCTGGGGAAGCCCGATGTGAACAAGGATTCTGGTCGGGAAGTCACTCCGCATGGGAGGGATTCCCCGTCGAACGATGATTTATAGAAGTATTGTCTTTATGGTATCTTATCTTATCTAGGGTATTGCTAATCATCGTGGTACTAACGTAGTGTTCAGGTTGGTCAGTCAGTTCTGAGGGGTCACTGAGAGGTGAACATTTTAGGTTTGTATGGGTATCTTATTTACGAAATATATCTGTTCTGTAGGGCTATCGTTTTCAAAAGATATGTCCGCAAAGAAATGCATCAAGTCTTCAGTATAGAAGGTGTATATTGCTGGAAATAGTAACAGGATGGGAAGGTGTATAAATCGTGTTATAAATCATGTTATAAATAAAGACTGTGGACATGAACAAGTTAGGTCCATATATTACTGTCGCAGCGACGCGTTAAGAAAATCTAATGTACTATTTTGATCTTGTATGTTCATCATTTATGTAGCAGAGAACCAAATAAACACATTACGTTAACAAATGCTGCTAGCAAAATAAGTAGTGAATTAAGTATCTAGCTAGCAACGGATGCTACTACTGGAATGAGAAGGTAGGTGTCTTGACTGCACGTATATCTTACAAATGGACAGAGTTCCAGGATTGCCAGGAAGGGAGAGGTGTCCACACAGTGGCCCAGCAGCTTCAGCACATTAGCGTGGTCTATGTCCCTGTAACAAAGGAAAACATGCTGTGAAAACGTCGCCAAGTGGAACGCAAGCACAGTGGCGGATTTCACAAACGCCGAAATTACCATGTAAATGATGGACGTTTTTCGCCGAGTAAGCCCCGTAGCCGGCTAAACTATGTACGTGAAATAGGCCACAGAGCGGGAATGGAAAGCTACAAGCAGCACGCAGTAAGAGACAAAAGAGTAAGTTTAAATGAGTCTCGGGATATCAGCCATGTTCGTTACCACGTGACCCACGTGAGCAGAAGTTACTAGGCCGGGTTGGGGTTCTGCTTTATGTGACCAGCAGGAAAGCCAGGACACCCTGGTCAGCGTCACGTATACGGACTGCCCTCGGCCAGCAACGGTCCTCTCTTTATTACGCGTCCGACCTCCCCTCGTCATATAACGGTGCTGGGGATAATGACCTGTATGGACTGCCCTCTTCCAGGAACGACAGCTGGTCTGTAGAGTCCGAGTCTTCTTTCAGCATCTGGATCACCACTTTGGTCTTCTTGTGTCCGGGTAGAATGTTGAGCCCTTCGCCTTGAAGCACCTGGCAAGCGGTACCAAGCACATTGAGTAATACCACTACCAATATAACCTATAGGCTACCGATATAATCTATAGGTTGCGGATATAATCTATAGGATGCCGATATAATCTATAGGCTACCGATATAATCTATAGGTTGCGGATATAATCTATATGATGCCCATATAATCTATAGGCTACCGATATAATCTATAGGTTGCCGATATAATCTTTAGGCTGCCGATATAATCTATAGGCTGCCGTTATAATCTACAGACTGCCAATATAATATACAGGCGGCCGATATAATCTACAGGCTGCCGATATAATCTATAGGCTGCCGATATAATCTATAGGCTGCCGATATAATCTACAGGCTACCGACATAATCTACAGGCTGCCGATATAATCTACAGGCTGCCGATATAATCTACAGGCTGCCGACATAATCTACAGGCTGCCGATATAATCTACAGGCTGCCGACATAATCTACAGGCTGCCGATATAATCTACAGGCTGCCGATATAATCTACAGGCTGCCGTTATTTAAAGGAAACTAGACTGGTGTACCTGGTGTTCATAGTGATATTAAAAGGACGCCTACCCACCTTGCCAAACCAGCCATTTCCCAGCTCCTTGATATACTGTAGCTGACAGCGCGGCAGTTGATGGCGGCTGTTGGCTGCAAACAGACAAACAATACACAATATTGGGAAGCAATACAAACATGTACTCAACATGAACATGGCTGGCGAAGAGAAATTAATATATGATTCGGTCAACTAACAATGGAATAAACAAAAGCGTAAAAGTGAGCGGTGGTCGTTAATTCCACTGCAGTCGCTATCTACCGCCATGGCAGGACGATTTAATCAGTAATAGCATTCTACAATCAACATGTGAACCTAATAATTGAATTATCGCCTTGAACAGATCGTGAGTGCGTCATTCAGTAAGTACCAGGTCTTGCACAGAGGGATACAGTAACCACCTAAACACAGTTAAATAAAAGGTTATGGAGACACTACCTTCGTCAATTAAAGATTAAGGTAAGTGACGTGTGGTATACAGTGATCAAGGCATGCGGTACACAGTCTGTGAAGGGGTGCGGTACACAGTCTGTGAAGGGGTGCGGTACACAGTCTGTGAAGGGGTGCGGTGCACAGTCTGTGAAGGGGTGCGGTACACAGTCTGTGAAGGGGTGCGGTACACAGTCTGTGAAGGGGTGCGGTACACAGTCTGTGAAGGGGTGCGGTACACAGTCTGTGAAGGGGTGCGGTACACAGTCTGTGAAGGCGTGCGGTACACAGTCTGTGAAGGGGTGCGGTACACAGTCTGTGAAGGCGTGCGGTACACAGTCTGTGAAGGGGTGCGGTACACAGTCTGTGAAGGGGTGCGGTACACAGTCTGTGAAGGGGTGTGGTACACAGTCTGTGAAGGGGTGTGGTACACAGTCTGTGAAGGAGTGAGGTACACAGTCTGTGAAGGGGTGAGGTACACAGTATGTGAAGGGGTGCGGTACACAGTATGTGAAGGGGTGCGGTAACAGTCTCTGAAGGGGTGCGGTACACAGTCTCTGAAGGGGTGAGGTACACAGTCTCTGAAGGGGTGCGGTACAGTCTGTGAAGGGGTGCGGTACACAGCCTGTGAAGGGGTGAGGCGGTGGTACACATTCTGTGAAGGGGTGAGGTACACAGTCTGTGAAGGGGTGCGGTACACAGTCTGCGAAGGGGTGCGGTACACTCTGTGAAGGGGTGCGGTACACAGCCTGTGAAGGGGTGCGGTACACAGTCTGCGAAGGGGTGCGGTACACTCTGTGAAGGGGTGCGGTACACAGCCTGTGAAGGGGTGAGGTACAGTCTGTGAAGGGGTGCGGTACACAGTCTGCGAACGGGTGCGGTACACTCTGTGAAGGGGTGCGGTACACAGCCTGTGAAGGGGTGAGGTACAGTCTGTGAAGGGGTGAGGTACACAGTCTGTAAAGGGGTGTGGTACACAGTCTGTGAAGGGGTGCGGTACACAGTCTGTGAAGGGGTGCGGTACACAGTCTCTGAAGGCGTGCGGTACACAGTCTCTGAAGGGATGAGGTACACAGTCTCTGAAGGGGTGCGGTACAGTCTGTGAAGGGGTGCGGTACACAGCATGTGAAGGGGTGAGGTGGTGGTACACAGTCTGTGAAGGGGTGAGGTACACAGTCTGTGAAGGGGTGCGGTACACAGTCTGTGAAGGGGTGCGGTACACTCCGTGAAGGGGTGCGGTACACAGCCTGTGAAGGGGTGAGGTACACTCTGTGAAGGGGTGCGGTACACAGCCTGTGAAGGGGTGAGGTACAGTCTGTGAAGGGGTGAGGTACACAGTCTGTAAAGGGGTGCGGTACACAGTCTGCGAAGGGGTGCGGTACAGTCTGTGAAGGGGTGCGGTACACAGTCTGCGAAGGGGTGCGGTACACTCTGTGAAGGGGTGAGGTACACAGTCTGTGAAGGGGTGCGGAAAAAAGTCTGTGAAGGGGTGAGGTACACAGTCTGTGAAGGGGTGCGGTACACCCCTTCACCCCTTCACAGTCTGTGAAGGGGTGAGGTACACAGTCTGTAAAGGGGTGCGGTACAGTCTGTGAAGGGGTGCGGTACACAGTCTGCGAAGGGGTGCGGTACACTCTGTGAAGGGGTGCGGTACACAGTCTGTGAAGGGGTGAGGTACACAGTCTGTGAAGGGGTGCGGTACACAGTCTGTGAAGGGGTGCGGTACACAGTCTGTGAAGGGGTGAGGTACAGTGTGTGAAGAGGTGAGGTACACAGTCTGTGAAGGGGTGAGGTACACAGTCTGTGAAGGGGTGCGGTACACAGTCTGTGAAGGGGTGAGGTACAGTCTGTGAAGGGGTGCGGTACACAGTCTGTAAAGGGGTGAGGCGGTGGCACACAGTCTGTGAAGGGGTGAGGTAGACAGTCTGTGAAGGGGTGAGGTACACAGTCTGTGAAGGGGTGCGGTACAGTCTGTGAAGGGGTGCGGTACACAGTCTGTGAAGGGGTGCGGTACACAGTCTGTGAAGGGGTGAGGTACACAGTCTGTGAAGGGATGCGGTACACAGTCTGTGAAGGGGTGAGGTACAGTCTGTGAAGGGGTGAGGTACAGTCTGTGAAGGGGTGCGGTACACAGTCTGTAAAGGGGTGAGGCGGTGGCACACAGTCAGTGAAGGGGTGAGGTACACAGTCTGTGAAGGGGTGAGGTACACAGTCTGTGAAGGGGTGCGGTACAGTCTGTGAAGGGGTGTGGTACACAGTCTGTAAAGGGATGAGGCGGTGATACACAGTCTGTGAAGGGGTGCGGTACACAGTGGTCAAGGGGTGTGGTACACAGTCTGTGAAGGGATGAGGCGGTGATACACAGTCTGTGAAGGGGTGTGGTACACAGTCTGTGAAGGGGTGAAGTACACAGTCTGTGAAGGGGTGAGGTACAGTCTGTGAAGGGGTGTGGTACACAGTCTGTGAAGGGGTGAAGTACACAGTCTGTGAAGGGGTGCGGTACAGTCGGTGAAGGGGTGCGGAATACAGCCTGTGCAGGGGTGTGGTACAGCCTGTGATGGGGTGAGGTACACGGTCTGTGCAGGGATATGCCGGTGGTACACAGTCTGTGCAGGGATATGCCGGTGGTACACAGTGGTCGTAGTGATCATTGACAGACCACGCACAGTACTTGTCACAACATTTATTCTGGGACATAAAACGACGTTTCGGATAATCCGATTTCAGATTTTGCAAAATGCACCATATGTTAATTATTATTCGCCATTTATTACCACAAATTGTTGACTTTTTTTATGCAAATATGTTGCATATAAGCTTTTACTTCTCAAGTATGAACATAAGAGTCTCAGCCTGAGCAGCCTGGTGAGAAGGGAAGACTTGCTCTCACACGTCACACAGCAAGCCGTTAAGAGGCCATAGCCACCCCACTGTAGCAGCAGGCACACAGCCACAAAGCCCAAAGTCTTCCCATTGGGACTGCAACTATGTATTAGCAACATTCAGGAGAATATGTCGGTAAAGCTATGATAATTTAGTTGTGGGAGAACTGTGAAATGATCAGTGAGAGAAATGTTTCCAGTTGGAGAGAGATGCTGAAAGAAGGAGTTGGCCACACAACCTATCAATTATAATACCACGGACATAAATATACACAGCTGACTGTTTTGCTCTTTTAATCTGTTTTTTTGCTGATTGCTAGGCCGAAATGATGGGACAGAGTTGTGGAGTTGACACAAGTATGTTTCTAGAGCTGGCGCGCTACGCTAGATCGTTCGATTTCCTTCCCATATTCAAGAAATCGAAATGTTAGCGTAAGAAGTATTGCATGACAAGGGTGGAGTGGAGACAAGGGTCTCACCGAACCTGCTTCATTACCTTTATGTATCCGTCCTGGAGGGGAAAATTAGTGCGAAAGATCGGCGGGAGGTTAGCACATAAACTGTTAAACATTGTGTTTGGATGACCATGCTAAAGATATGTTGCGTACACCACAGGAGATCACAAGAATCGACAATCGACACGCCTTTATCAAACAACCATTCAGTGATGTGCCCGCTGTTGGATCGCTGCTCCGAACCAACTATTAAGATCTTTACGGCGTAAGAGCATTACATAAATTACAAAGCCATATAAAAGAACATGAAATCTTGTGTACAAATTGTTATTTGACACCCGAGAATGACGACGACGCGCGATATCACTCTTCTCTTCTTCTGACTGTTTAAAGCTGCTTGTCGACCTTTTCCCGCCAAAATCTAAGCCCAGACGACATATATATCACAATTTGCAGAAAACTCGATTGTTTTATTCTATATATAACACACCCAATAAACAACGCCGTTTCGGCTGTGAAATAGCAAACGTGTCTATCCCGGGACACCACAGAACTTTGTCGCGGCACTGCTACTTATGCCAAAGCATCGCGAAGCACACAAAGTGATGACGTTTACCACTAAGTTGAAAACCTGTGGTAAATTGATATCACGGGTAACTTGAACCATTTGGCAGTCTGGCATGCGTGGAATATACACAAACATTTTTTGTGGATGATTCAAAGACTGATTCTTGTTTGTACTTTGACCTCATGTTGGCGGGAAAGAGCTCGACATGCAACTTTAATTCATTCACAGCAAGGTCCGAAAGTTGCTAGAAATGTGCTACTTACTGACGAGGTTTTGCAGTCTCAGTTTTTTCTGCGTGGTGTCCCGGTTGAGGATTTCGTCCAGACTGTCTTCGCTGTCCATGCGTTCGCGGGCGTCCAAGGTGACCTTGGGCCTGAGGCGGCTGGTGTTGGCGCCGCTGTGGCGCGGGTGGTGTAGCTTGGCGGTGATGTCTGGCAGCGGCTCGAACACCACGGGCATGACGGACACGGTGTCGGGGGTGTTCTCCACCGGCGGGTACATGTTGAACTCGGCGCTGGCGCCGGGCGGGAGCGGCACGCCGTCGTCCGAAGCAAAGGCGTCGTTTTCAAAATCCTACAGAGAACATACATACGTATGAAAAACGTAAGAATGGTGAGTCGTTACAAGTAGGTTGTAGAATTGACTTCCAGGGGGCGTGGCTACAGCCCCCCCCCCCCCCCCCCTGAGCTATTATTTCAGTATATCCTACAAATAAATTACGAAATATCTAATTTACTGTAGTGAAGGTTTTCGAATACAGGCAGGCCCTGACATGAAAGAACTGACTCTCCATTTACCACTGAAGATGGCTGTGTACCATAGTTACCAGCGTGTTTATATCACCTTAAATCCGGTGCCCTTAAAGCAGAAGTCAGCACAACCGAACAAGACGAGGACCAGACAAATGATCACTCCCACAGCAAAGACTCCTACAAGGCCAGGAGATTGTAGTCCTTGGAAGTAATCTGCTGAATAATCATGTACACAAAATTAAAGGAGTGAAACTTGCTATATTTAACTAAAACATACATGGAATACAGAGACAAGCAACAACACCTAACGTTAACATGTTTATTATACGTTTATTTGCAGTTTTGTTCCTTGTTATGTTCAAGAATATGTGGTAATATATGCAATAAAAACACTTACCCTGATCTGACGAACCGTCTACATGGATACTACTGGCAGACACAGAGCTGCCAATTACAAGACATAACCACAAAATTTTCTTCCAGTGTCCCATGATTTCTAAGTGATGAAGCAAAGACCTACAAATAAAAGAAGTAGCAAGATGTAAGATATAACATCAAAGCTATATCAGTATATTGAGAGAGTAGCATACTTTGAGGCAGTTATTACTTCTGAATCAGCAATTACATTACCAGTACATTAAGCAATGCTTTACAGTCTGCTCAGTAGTTTATATCACTAACATAGAACATAAGAAACCTATTGCCAATAGAGCATTTCTGCAGAATATGAATTGGCTATTGGCAGCAAACGAAGAGGCTCTATAATAATGAGGTAAGTCCTTTTAAAGTTTGGAGAGATATTATGCTTATATTTGGATTCTATTATAACTTTTATCTTCTTCAGAATGGTTAAAACTAAGGCAATGAATAACAAATCAACAGGGTCCAGTATTTTTAAACGGAAACAGTATTGAATAATAAGAAAATCTTGCCATTTAGAATTATTACTGGTATACATGTTGGCTAGTGTATTTTATCAATTAAGCAATGAGATAGATTTTGAAACAAAATGTAAATGGGCCACAAAAGAAGAACAAATTATTATAAATAAATGCAAAATCTTGGCATTACAAACTGTAAATTTTAAATATGTAGAGGCCTTCTTGGCAACTGATGCATATCTGCAAGTTTGGGAATGTTTGGGGTGTGTTGTCAGGAACTGATTGATTTCAGTCTGACAAATCTTCTGGCTACATTGAGAGACCTGTGAAGGTCATATTACTGTATTTTCAGTGGTTTCACTTCAGAAAGAATGTACGTTGCAACAATGTCCTTGAGCAAAGCAGACAACCCAATGGACTGATGAGCGTCCAAAATATTTTGACATCATCTTTTTAAATATATGCATATATTTCGCTGCCATGTTGAAAATGAACCAGCAAAAATATAAATCCCTTCAATAGGAATATTTGACATACTTTGCCCTTATTCAACCAGTACTTTTCCTATTGGATAAATACAGAGAAGTGTTTACTTTTCTGTCAATATCACTTATCCTAGATAACAAGGCGGACAAGCGTTAATGTCAAGCTTTGAATATTAAATTTAATTCCAGTATGCCTTACCAATGACTTCCCTAGCACCTCTCTGACTCGGTTTTGGAATCAAAGTCTGTTCCACGAAACCAGACTCCATTTGATTAAATGTTAATATGCAACATTGTTTAGATGTTAATTTTGCTCATCAAAAAATGTTGATTCAATGTTGTTAAATAATCTAATTTCAATGCTATTGTAAAATTATTTCAACGGTTCAATCAGCCATCGCATCAACCTAATTTCAACGGTTCATAGCAGTGTTCTATACCAAAAACACAGTGAAAACAATAACTGTGAGACACTTTTTCTTATTTTGAAGAGCCCAATTTGCGGTCTAACTTTATTAACTGCCCACCATTTCTTGCTGATTACGATGTTTTACCAGTCTTTTACCACTGCTTGCATATATCTGCCAAAGCACCAATTTTCCATTAAGTGCATGGAATGTTACTCATTTATTTGTACAACGCAGGAACAAGCCAACCATAGTAGATGTCTGTGCCATTGGTTGGTGTTTTTTTTTAGCATTGAATAAATGTTATCATGCTATCTGAGGGATGACCTGTAATATATTATCCCTTTCTCCATCTGTTGTACAACAGTAACATCATGTTTTCAGATTACTAACGGGTTCAGGTATCTATATTTACCATATTTAACCTATATGATACACAATCTGGCGTAACTGTAGCTATTGTTTTATATTCAAATCCTTCATACCTGCATTATCTATGTTTCAAGTGAGCGTGGCAAGACAAGCAGGGGTTGGGGGGGGTGATACGAAAGGTACTGCTGTTGCCAAAATAATTTATTGCATTATAACTTCCTACAAGTCAACAAGTCGGGAGATAATTCACCTTGAAAGCTGCGTCCTAAGATGCTCTATTCCCAGGCATTGTATTACTGTGGCAATCAAGACTGACAATGAGCTACTTAAGGTTGTGTTATTTATTACTACTGCCACACGACTCCGCCCACACCTATTGTAGACCAATGATCAGAGGCCAGGTTTCAGGTGGTTTAAATTGATATGGCTGTCACCAGCCTCGCACCAAATGCAATAAGTTAATTGTGCCAGACAGAAACTTGATACTGGGTAAGTATGACAGTGATTCATAAACATGCAGTAAGAGCCAGCCACTGGTGTGACACTTGATAAAAGCAGTGATCGGAGAGGGAGAGGTGAATGTTGTTAGTAGTCGCGACTGCTTGTATAAACAATTAATTGGCTTGGTAGAGGCCAGGAGAGCCAGCCACTGGTGTGACACTTGATAAGAGGTGCGATCGGAGAGGGAGAGCTGAATGTTGTTAGTGGTCGCGACTGCTTGTATAAACAATTAATTGGTTTGGTTGTTTCGGGATGGGATTAAGCAGGGATACAGAGGGGTGAGGGGGTGAGAGGGGGGTTGAGAGGCCAAAGTCAGGGTGCGGCTTATAATATATAGTTTTTCGGAAATGGTTCTGGGTGCCTGTCAATCCGGTTTTGAGGCCAAAGTTGAGGTGCGGCTTCTAATATGTATGCGGCTTCAAATAGGCAGTTTACGGTACTGTCTGAATTCATCACACTTGGTTACTGGCTTTAACCACTTTTGGTCATATTGCATCAATGGGAGAATGAAAGGAGAGTGGAGAGCACTCAAGACGAGCACTTTAACCGGGTCAGCCCCTCACTTGTACCACTTGGTCGCAGCTCAAGAAACCTATTTTACCATCTTGACTAAAACAAGACATCTGGCCTCAAGCTTGAAGTTTTGCAAATCAAAATAATCATGCAACTCTGATCGATCTAGTCTATCTAAGTGTGTCTTGTGAAGACTGATAAGTCTGAAATTCCTGTGAATAGTGAAGTGAGATGTTTTGTGATTATTGAATATTGTAAATTCTGAGGCCAATTTCGGAGCAAGTGCCCCCAAGCAATCCCGCTTCTCTAGGGGCACAACGGTAACAATGTTAAAATACTTCAACGTTAGTAGGAAATCGACTGTAGCTTTTATTATAATGTGGGCCTGTATAATAATAGTGCTTACATATACTATATACCTTATACTATCTTCTGACATCAAGAAAGTGTATCAACACTAGATTATTGCAGTTATATTTTTGCGAACAAATGTTGGAGCATGCGACTTTTCCCTACCAACCGCCATGCATATGCAGCGCCACCTGGCGAATCCCGCCACTATTTAAACCATTTGTAGCCTGGATCCCAAACTTTGTAACAGTCAATCACAGGCACTCGGTTCGTGAGATGGAAGTCATACGGCCTGTGTATACCCTATATATAACACAGGCCGTATGACTTCCATCTCACGAACCGAGTGTGCAGTCAATGACCTGTGAAGGAGGGCGCTGCTATTGTCCTTAAGTTCAAAGTGAGCGACTGACAAAGCCCTCTTGCGGAGAGTCATATGCTAACGGAGAGGAGGAACCAAGTCGCATTCACAGGTACCGGCATCTGCCAAAAACAAATATGGCAGACGGCTGGTCGGGAACAGTTGTCTGCTCCAACATTTCTTCACGTAAATATAACCGAAACAACCTAGTGTCGACACACTTTATTGATGTCAGATGATAGAACAAGGTATATAGAATACGTAAACACTATGATTGTTCGAGCACACATTGTTGTGGCCCTAGAGAAGCGGGCTTGCCTGGGGGCACTTGCGCAAAAGCCAAGGCCAATTCAGACATGATACGTAAATAGATAGTTTAAGGTATGTAGAATTCAAATATAATAAGGATTGGACGTGGTATTGACCCACAAAGTGACACTAGTCAGATTAAAGTGGAGGGGTTTCAAATCGCTGAGGATTTGCAGGCTGCACTTCAGGACCCTGGCCAGGGCCCGGATATTTTGTCTGAAGTAATTTACATCGGCGCCGAGGAAAAATATAGTGCCGATGTAGCAGGGGGAGGCTTCCACAAAAAATCTGTCACATTATTATCAAAGATCCTACCTCAGAGAAACAGAAAATGTTAAGTCCAATGAATTTGGTATCCGAATAAGTGTGTTATGGCGTATAAACCGTTCCTGTTGGCAGCCTCAGCTCAAATGGCTGCCTCCTCGGCATGCCGTAATCTCGCCAGGTGCGAAGTCTCGCGGACCAAGGGGGGGGGGGGGAGATGCATATGTGTGTGGTCGCGTGCAACGGTGGGTGGCTCAGACGGCATGCAGGGGTGGGGGGTAATTTACATCGGCGCCGAGGAAAAATGATGCAGGGGTGGGGGGTACACTTCGAAGTATTACTGGGCATTGGTCCGAGGATCCCCCTGCTACATCGGCACTACATTTTTCCTCGGCGCCCCCCCACCACCCCCACCCTTGGTCCGCGAGACTTCGCACCTGGCGAGATTACGGCATGCCGAGGAGGCAGCCATTTGAGCTGAGGCTGCCACAGGAACGGTTCCAGGTAGCGAGGCCTGGGTTCTTCAGGGCTAATTCAGACATAGCCTGAAAACAAGACATTACTGTCGTCAGACAGTTACGTCTTGTTTTCAGGCTAATTCAGACACAGCGCTCAGCAGGCAGCACACGTTACCTTTAAATTGTTCTTGAGTAGGGTGTTGCAATATATCTTTTATTCAAAAACACATTGCGTAGGCACCATTTTGCCTCATCCAGACATCTTGTCAAAGAACTTGCATGTGTAACTGTAAATTCTTTGATTGTGTTTATGAGTTTCTCAGACTGCTGGTCATTTTGATAACAAACACAAATTACTTCCGTTTAATGTCAAGGCCGTTTGCTAGTCGCACTCTCCCAGCAGAGGGAGCTCCTGCTGGCTTGGCCGCGCTGTTCAGACGAAATATTGCAGGTTATAATATGTGCTGTGTTCGAATTCAAATCCGGGTCCGTGCACCTAATCTGGGGTGTGTATCATCCATCCATCCGTCATCGTCCCGGGAAGTTTCTTGGTCCAGCTTAATCCAGCAGGACCGCTTGTCTGGGGGCACTTGCGCCAAGCTGTAGCTGCGCGGTTCCACGGCACGGGCGTGTGCAGGGGCGCAGGAGGCACGTGCCCCCGCCCCCTTTCAGACCCTAAAGTATATCTGTGGCCCCCCTTTTCAAATTCTTTGTTCCCCCCCCCCCGAAAATAATGGACTTTTTTTGTGCCCCCCCCTTTCTAGGATTCCTAGACTGACACGCGCATGCAGGGGAGTGGGGGTACCTACTATGGGGGTACCTACTATGGGGGTACCTACTATGGGGGTACCTACTATGGGGGTACCTACTATGGGGGTACCTACTATGGGGGTACCTACTATGGGGGTACCTACTATGGGGGTACCTACTATGGGGGTACCTACTATGGGGGTACCTACTATGGGGGTACCTACTATGGGGGTACCTACTATGGGGGTACCTACTATGGGGGTACCTACTATGGGGGTACCTACTATGGGGGTACCTACTATGGGGGTACCTACTATGGGGGTACCTACTATGGGGGTACCTACTATGGGGGTACCTACTATGGGGGTACCTACTATGGGGGTACCTACTATGGGGGTACCTACTATGGGGGTACCTACTATGGGGGTACCTACTATGGGGGTACCTACTATGGGGGTACCTACTATGGGGGTACCTACTATGGGGGTACCTACTATGGGGGTACCTACTATGGGGGTACCTACTATGGGGGTACCTACTATGGGGGTACCTACTATGGGGGTACCTACTATGGGGGTACCTACTATGGGGGTACCTACTATGGGGGTACCTACTATGGGGGTACCTACTATGGGGGTACCTACTATGGGGGTACCTACTATGGGGGTACCTACTATGGGGGTACCTACTATGGGGGTACCTACTATGGGGGTACCTACTATGGGGGTACCTACTATGGGGGTACCTACTATGGGGGTACCTACTATGGGGGTACCTACTATGGGGGTACCTACTATGGGGGTACCTACTATGGGGGTACCTACTATGGGGGTACCTACTATGGGGGTACCTACTATGGGGGTACCTACTATGGGGGTACCTACTATGGGGGTACCTACTATGGGGGTACCTACTATGGGGGTACCTACTATGGGGGTACCTACTATGGGGGTACCTACTATGGGGGTACCTACTATGGGGGTACCTACTATGGGGGTACCTACTATGGGGGTACCTACTATGGGGGTACCTACTATGGGGGTACCTACTATGGGGGTACCTACTATGGGGGTACCTACTATGGGGGTACCTACTATGGGGGTACCTACTATGGGGGTACCTACTATGGGGGTACCTACTATGGGGGTACCTACTATGGGGGTACCTACTATGGGGGTACCTACTATGGGGGTACCTACTATGGGGGTACCTACTATGGGGGTACCTACTATGGGGGTACCTACTATGGGGGTACCTACTATGGGGGTACCTACTATGGGGGTACCTACTATGGGGGTACCTACTATGGGGGTACCTACTATGGGGGTACCTACTATGGGGGTACCTACTATGGGGGTACCTACTATGGGGGTACCTACTATGGGGGTACCTACTATGGGGGTACCTACTATGGGGGTACCTACTATGGGGGTACCTACTATGGGGGTACCTACTATGGGGGTACCTACTATGGGGGTACCTACTATGGGGGTACCTACTATGGGGGTACCTACTATGGGGGTACCTACTATGGGGGTACCTACTATGGGGGTACCTACTATGGGGGTACCTACTATGGGGGTACCTACTATGGGGGTACCTACTATGGGGGTACCTACTATGGGGGTACCTACTATGGGGGTACCTACTATGGGGGTACCTACTATGGGGGTACCTACTATGGGGGTACCTACTATGGGGGTACCTACTATGGGGGTACCTACTATGGGGGTACCTACTATGGGGGTACCTACTATGGGGGTACCTACTATGGGGGTACCTACTATGGGGGTACCTACTATGGGGGTACCTACTATGGGGGTACCTACTATGGGGGTACCTACTATGGGGGTACCTACTATGGGGGTACCTACTATGGGGGTACCTACTATGGGGGTACCTACTATGGGGGTACCTACTATGGGGGTACCTACTATGGGGGTACCTACTATGGGGGTACCTACTATGGGGGTACCTACTATGGGGGTACCTACTATGGGGGTACCTACTATGGGGGTACCTACTATGGGGGTACCTACTATGGGGGTACCTACTATGGGGGTACCTACTATGGGGGTACCTACTATGGGGGTACCTACTATGGGGGTACCTACTATGGGGGTACCTACTATGGGGGTACCTACTATGGGGGTACCTACTATGGGGGTACCTACTATGGGGGTACCTACTATGGGGGTACCTACTATGGGGGTACCTACTATGGGGGTACCTACTATGGGGGTACCTACTATGGGGGTACCTACTATGGGGGTACCTACTATGGGGGTACCTACTATGGGGGTACCTACTATGGGGGTACCTACTATGGGGGTACCTACTATGGGGGTACCTACTATGGGGGTACCTACTATGGGGGTACCTACTATGGGGGTACCTACTATGGGGGTACCTACTATGGGGGTACCTACTATGGGGGTACCTACTATGGGGGTACCTACTATGGGGGTACCTACTATGGGGGTACCTACTATGGGGGTACCTACTATGGGGGTACCTACTATGGGGGTACCTACTATGGGGGTACCTACTATGGGGGTACCTACTATGGGGGTACCTACTATGGGGGTACCTACTATGGGGGTACCTACTATGGGGGTACCTACTATGGGGGTACCTACTATGGGGGTACCTACTATGGGGGTACCTACTATGGGGGTACCTACTATGGGGGTACCTACTATGGGGGTACCTACTATGGGGGTACCTACTATGGGGGTACCTACTATGGGGGTACCTACTATGGGGGTACCTACTATGGGGGTACCTACTATGGGGGTACCTACTATGGGGGTACCTACTATGGGGGTACCTACTATGGGGGTACCTACTATGGGGGTACCTACTATGGGGGTACCTACTATGGGGGTACCTACTATGGGGGTACCTACTATGGGGGTACCTACTATGGGGGTACCTACTATGGGGGTACCTACTATGGGGGTACCTACTATGGGGGTACCTACTATGGGGGTACCTACTATGGGGGTACCTACTATGGGGGTACCTACTATGGGGGTACCTACTATGGGGGTACCTACTATGGGGGTACCTACTATGGGGGTACCTACTATGGGGGTACCTACTATGGGGGTACCTACTATGGGGGTACCTACTATGGGGGTACCTACTATGGGGGTACCTACTATGGGGGTACCTACTATGGGGGTACCTACTATGGGGGTACCTACTATGGGGGTACCTACTATGGGGGTACCTACTATGGGGGTACCTACTATGGGGGTACCTACTATGGGGGTACCTACTATGGGGGTACCTACTATGGGGGTACCTACTATGGGGGTACCTACTATGGGGGTACCTACTATGGGGGTACCTACTATGGGGGTACCTACTATGGGGGTACCTACTATGGGGGTACCTACTATGGGGGTACCTACTATGGGGGTACCTACTATGGGGGTACCTACTATGGGGGTACCTACTATGGGGGTACCTACTATGGGGGTACCTACTATGGGGGTACCTACTATGGGGGTACCTACTATGGGGTACCTACTATGGGGGTACCTACTATGGGGGTACCTACTATGGGGGTACCTACTATGGGGTACCTACTATGGGGTACCTACTATGGGGGTACCTACTATGGGGGTACCTACTATGGGGGTACCTACTATGGGGGTACCTACTATGGGGGTACCTACTATGGGGGTACCTACTATGGGGGTACCTACTATGGGGGTACCTACTATGGGGGTACCTACTATGGGGGTACCTACTATGGGGGTACCTACTATGGGGGTACCTACTATGGGGTACCTACTATGGGGGTACCTACTATGGGGGTACCTACTATGGGGGTACCTACTATGGGGGTACCTACTATGGGGGTACCTACTATGGGGGTACCTACTATGGGGGTACCTACTATGGGGGTACCTACTATGGGGGTACCTACTATGGGGGTACCTACTATGGGGGTACCTACTATGGGGGTACCTACTATGGGGGTACCTACTATGGGGGTACCTACTATGGGGGTACCTACTATGGGGGTACCTACTATGGGGGTACCTACTATGAATCGCAAATCCCAAGAACCAGGGAGAGTAATATAAGATGAGGACTGCACAAGACTAGGGCCCCAGAGGGGCTTTTTCGACACGGCGACACAGCGATTTTTAAAATCGACAACGCGACATTGGGGTTGTCTTAGAATCGACATGCGACATAAGACTTAGCGACACGGCGACATGGAACTTTTCTTAAAATCGACACGCGACATGGACCTTTTCTTAAAATCGACACGCGACATGGACCTTTCCTTAAAATCAACACGCGACATGGCTACCCCCCCCCTCAGGGGCCCTAAGACTGGGCGTGAACAAAAATTAAACGTGATATCGCGAATATCGAGGAATTCACATACTGCCGTAACGGATCGCTGTAAATAGGGGAAAGGTCTTCGCGGTGAACCAGGAATTGTACAGATAACGATAGGCCTAACCACAAATTGGCAACAGATAATCACGATTGGCATCCAGGAATTCTTGGAGATTCGTGATTTTTTGTTGACAATTTTTACCCCCCCCCCCCCACTATATATTTCTCACGGGTGTTATCAAAAAAGAATAGTCGCATTTATTAATATTTAATTATATGGAGGCACACTGGGGCTAAATATCACATTTTCGCATGGAGTCATATCTTTTAGCTGTTGAATTGTTCCAAACAATCTAAACGATTTCTCACTTGTATCTGTGTTTGCAAGAAGTTGTACGGAGAACCTACGTCTTCACCGTCCCCATCGCCCTCACCGTCAACTCCGTCCGCACCGCCCCCATCGCCCTCACCGTCAACTCCGTCCGCACCGTCCCTATCGCCCTCACCGTCAACTCCGTTCCCACCGCCCCCTCCATCCCCGCCGCCCCCTCGCACGTCCCCTCGGTGCAGACGACGGGGACGGTGGGGAAAGTGGGGACGTTCAAAGCCGACGTGCGAATATTGACGCACATTTGATGTTAACACACCTCAATAACTGATACTCATACAGCGGTCTGGTTATATCAATTAAGGATACACTATCCTTGGGTTTGTTTTCGGGGAAAATCTGGGAAAATTATATTCAGGGTGGGGGAATGGTGCGAGGGTAATTGTCCAAGGGGGGACGACGGTTGTTTTGGGGGGGAGTTGCCCGGCACTGATTTGGCCATAGTTCACGATGTGCCAGGCTGAAGAGGGTACTTGTTATATCCCGCCGGTTTTTTTTAAGGGGGGTGTCGGGGGGGGGGGGGGTAATATTAGGAATATTTTCGTTCTTATGGGGTAGTTTTTTAATGGAAATGTCCGCTCTATTAGACATTACTGGACGTCCAGGGGCCCCCTCTCTACAAGGTTTGTACAATAGTCCCCTCGGCCCCCCCCCCCTTCCCATTAGCTCCCAATAACCCTCTTCCCGCTCCCCTGCCTAAGTGGCAGACAATAACCGGCACACGCATATTCGTTGCGGCTCTCTCCATTAATGGCAGATAGTAAATGGCAGATAATAACTCGCAGACTCCGGCGCGCGTCAACACTCACTCGTCGGTCAGTTGCCTTGCCTCGCCGCGGCGACATAACTCATAAGCTTATTTATATAGGCCTATAGATTATAGAACACATTATCAGGTTAGTGTTTGTCATAAAAACGTTGATCTATAATTTTGGTCACTGCGCACGGCAGTACACTGATGTAACTACCAACTGCCAGGGTGAAACGTCCACTCTCAATTATCGCTCACCGCCAGCCGTCGCTGAGTGAATAACGGTAATCTCCCGCCACCTGGGCATGCCCTCCAAGCATTGACACCAAACCCCCACACCATACCGGCACTAACGCAAACCCCCCACACCCCTGTCATATTGGGGTATAGACGGACGGCCGTACTACCAGAACGTGGGCTGTGGTTACCAGAGCTGGCCTAAACAGACCTAAACTGCTAAAGGCCAGAGCGGACAGCTTGCTGAAAGCCAGCGATCGTGAGAGTTGGCATAAAATTTACAAAAAGCTTAATTATGTCATGTGTTTGTCCCCTATATATGAATACCTGCCTAACTGAAAACCTTTTATAATTCAAAAATATCTGTCCAATAGTCTCAGTGACTCTTGTAAAATACTCAGCGCTCATTTTTGTCAGAGCACCCTGTCGCAAGGACCATTGCAGCTGCCATTGCCATTGTTCTCTGAAGTCCAAAGTGGCAAATGTTGGTGGCCCCACTCCGTGTATCACATACGGTCCTCAATTGCCTGCTTTCAGGCCTGCGAAAAAAATCATTTTGACCAACTGTTGAAAACAATTATGGCACCTAAGCGGCCAGCGTAGACATTGGGCTCTCGTTATGAAGCCCAGTGATTTGCACATAAGACATTTACTTACAGAAAAGCAAGCTACAAATGAAAAGTCTAATGATTTGTGGTTATGTTGGTTTTAAAGAAATGTGAAAACAGCAAAGATGTTATTGTGAAATTGCAACTTTTTATGCCATCAGGAGCGTTTCACCGGCAAAAAGACTGGTGTCTGCTGCCACTTTAGTGCGAACCTGTGAGTGATGAAGTGGCCTGTCGTAAGGGCCGTGGCCGCCAATGGATGTGGCCACCAATAGATGTGGCCGCTGGTGGAGGAGGGGGTGGGTATTGGAGGTGGCGGGTGGGGGTACAGTTGACAGGCAAGCAGGAGTGGCTGTGTGTCAATATGGAGGCCAAACTGGTCTGGTCATATGTTGTAATGATTTTGTAATCAGACCTCTGTTTTTACCTTAGAGCCATGAGTACGCAGCTGGTGGGACACGAGGAGACTGCCCTCTGTGTGGCCATCACTGCCGACCCCATCGGCCAGATCGTCTCTGGCGGGGAAGGGGGTGAGCTGCGTGTCTGGTCACTGGAGGGACGGCCCATTCACAAGCTGACGGTCGCCGAGGAGAGCGATGTGACATCGCTGTGTTGTTCCCGGAGGCGGAGCGACACTCTGTTTGCGTCCAGCGGTAGTGACATCTTTCACTTCGACCTGCGCCACTTGAGTCAGCCCATCAACAAGTTCAGTGTGAGCGACGACGAAATCAACCAGATGGTTCTGAACGAGAAAGAGGACTTCTTGGCAGCCTGTGATGACACCGGCCACATAAAAGTCATCAACTTATCGGAGAAGAAAGTGTTTAAGACGCTCAGGAAGCACACCAACATCTGTGCCTCTGTCGCCTTCCATCCCCGCCGGCCCTGGGACTTGTTCAGCGGCGGGTACGACTCAAAACTCATTCAGTGGGATTTCTCTCGCGGACGCAGTGTCTGTATTATAGACATGGAGGAAATCGGCATCCCGAAAGTGGGTAGCGAGGCCTACCTGGTGAACCCTCCGTTCGTCCACAGCGTGGCTCTCTCGGGCGACGGCCACTTCTTGGCCTGCGGCACGGAAAAAACACAGGTCCAGATATTTAGAGCCAACAAGAGGAATCCGGAGTTTCTGGATACGCTCCAGGGACACACGCAGGGGGTGTCACAGGTACACTTCCCGGACTTCGCCGACAGGGAGCTCGTAACCGGGGGCAACGACGGCCAGTTGGTGTTTTGGGACTTGGCTGGTATTGAGGGTGACCGAACCATGGTCAATGGCTGCGCGCATATGAATGGCCACGGGGGTGAGGCCCAGGCCTCCGCCGCCCCTCCCCCGGCCGCTGCCGCCCGCCCCGCCCTCCGACCACGCCATCGCATCGCCCACGGTCAAAAGGTCAACTGGCTGGCGTCCGGCAAGCGGGCGAGCCGCAAGTTTGTGGTTGTGGCGGACAACACTAGCGTCCTCACCCTGTATCCCTACCCCTTGTAACTGTACCGGCTGATGTCTATACGGTCCTTCTCTTGAAACACCAGCGTCCTCACCCTGTATCCCTACCCCTTGTAACTGTACCGGGTGATATCTATACGGTCCTTTTCTTGAAACACCCGCGCCCTCACCCTGTATCCCTACCCCTTGTAACTGTACCGGCTGATGTCTATACGGTCCTTCTCTTGAAACACCAGCGCCCTCACCCTGTATCCCTACCCCTTGTAACTGTACCGGGTGATATCTATACGGTCCATCTCTTGAAACACCTGCGCCCTCACCCCGTATCCCTACCCCTTGTAACTGTACCGGGTGATATCTATACGGTCCATCTCTTGAAACACCAGCGCCCTCACCCTGTATCCCTACCCCTTGTAACTGTACTGGGTGATATCTATACGGTCCTTCTCTTGAAACACCCGCGCTCTCACCCTGTATCCCTACCCCTTGTAACTGTACCGGGTGATATCTATACGGTCCATCTCTTGAAACACCTGCGCCCTCACCCCGTATCCCTACCCCTTGTAACTGTACCGGGTGATATCTATACGGTCCATCTCTTGAAACACCCACGCCCTCACCCTGTATCCCTACCCCTTGTAACTGTACCGGGTGATATCTATACGGTCCTTCTCTTGAAACACCCGCGCCCTCACCCTGTATCCCTACCCCTTGTAACTGTACCGGGTGATATCTATACGGTCCTTCTCTTGAAACACCCGCGCTCTCACCCTGTATCCCTACCCCTTGTAACTGTACCGGGTGATATCTATACGGTCCTTCTCTTGAAACACCTGCGCCCTCACCCCGTATCCCTACCCCTTGTAACTGTACCGGGTGATATCTATACGGTCCTTCTCTTGAAACACCCGCGTCCTCACCCTGTATCCTTACCCCTTGTAACTGTACCGGGTGATATCTATACGGTCCTTCTCTTGAACCACCCGCGCCCTCACCCTGTATCCCTACCCCTTGTAACTGTACCGGGTGATATCTATACGGTCTTTCTCTTGAAACACCCGCGTCCTCACCCTGTATCCCTACCCCTTGTAACTGTACCGGGTGATATCTATACGGTCCTTCTCTTGAAACACCCGCGTCCTCACCCTGTATCCCTACCCCTTGTAACTGTACCGGGTGATATCTATACGGTCCTTCTCTTGAAACACCCGCGCTCTCACCCTGTATCCCTACCCCTTGTAACTGTACCGGGTGATATCTATACGGTCCTTCTCTTGAAACACCCACGTCCTCACCCTGTATCCCTACCCCTTGTAACTGTACCGAGTGATATCCATACGGTCCATCTCTTGAAACACCCGCGCCCTCACCCTGTATCCCTACCCCTTGTAACTGTACCGGGTGATATCTATACGGTCCTACTCTTGAAACACCAGCGCCATCACCCTGTATCCCTACCCCTTGTAACTGTACCGGGTGATATCTATACGGTCCTTCTCTTGAAACACCAGCGCCCTCACCCTGTATCCCTACCCCTTGTAACTGTACCGGGTGATATCTATACGGTCCTACTCTTGAAACACCCGCGCCCTCACCCTGTATCCCTACCCCTTGTAACTGTACCGGGTGATATCTATACGGTCCTACTCTTGAAACACCAGCGCCCTCACCCTGTATCCCTACCCCTTGTAACTGTACCGGGTGATATCTATACGGTCCATCTCTTGAAACACCCGCGCCCTCACCCTGTATCCCTACCCCTTGTAACTGTACCGGGTGATATCTATACGGTCCTACTCTTGAAACACCAGCGCCCTCACCCTGTATCCCTACCCCTTGTAACTGTACCGGGTGATATCTATACGGTCCTACTCTTGAAACACCAGCGCCCTCACCCTGTATCCCTACCCCTTGTAACTGTACCGGGTGATATCTATACGGTCCTACTCTTGAAACACCCACGCCCTCACCCTGTATCCCTACCCCTTGTAACTGTACCGGGTGATATCTATACGGTCCATCTCTTGAAACACCCGCGTCCTCACCCTGTATCCCTACCCCTTGTAACTGTACCGGGTGATATCTATACGATCCTTCTCTTGAAACACCCGCGTCCTCACCCTGTAAACCTACCCCTTGTAACTGTACCGGGTGATATCTATACGGTCCTACTCTTGAAACACCAGCGCCCTCACCCTGTATCCCTACCCCTTGTAACTGTACCGGGTGATATCTATACGGTCCTACTCTTGAAACACCCACGCCCTCACCCTGTATCCCTACCCCTTGTAACTGTACCGGGTGATATCTATACGGTCCATCTCTTGAAACACCCGCGTCCTCACCCTGTATCCCTACCCCTTGTAACTGTACCGGGTGATATCTATACGGTCCATCTCTTGAAACACCCGCGTCCTCACCCTGTATCCCTACCCCTTGTAACTGTACCGGGTGATATCTATACGGTCCATCTCTTGAAACAGATGCGCCCTCACCCTGTATCCCTACCCCTTGTAACTGTACCGGGTGATATCTATACGGTCCATCTCTTGAAACACCTGCGCCCTCACCCTGTATCCCTACCCCTTGTAACTGTACCGGGTGATATCTATACGATCCTTCTCTTGAAACACCCGCGTCCTCACCCTGTATCCCTACCCCTTGTAACTGTACCGGGTGATATCTATACGGTCCTTCTCTTGAAACACCCGCGTCCTCACCCTGTATCCCTACCCCTTGTAACTGTACCGGGTGATATCTATACGGTCCTACTCTTGAAACACCAGCGCCCTCACCCTGTATCCCTACCCCTTGTAACTGTACCGGGTGATATCTATACGGTCCTACTCTTGAAACACCCACGCCCTCACCCTGTATCCCTACCCGGTGTAACTGTACCGGGTGATATCTATACGGTCCATCTCTTGAAACAGATGCGCCCTCATCCTGTATCCCTACCCCTTGTAACTGTACCGGGTGATATCTATACGATCCTTCTCTTGAAACACCCGCGTCCTCACCCTGTATCCCTACCCCTTGTAACTGTACCGGGTGATATCTATACGGTCCTTCTCTTGAAACACCCGCGTCCTCACCCTGTATCCCTACCCCTTGTAACTGTACCGGGTGATATCTATACGGTCCATCTCTTGAAACACCCACGTCCTCACCCTGTATCCCTACCCCTTGTAACTGTACCGGGTGATATCTATACGGTCCATCTCTTGAAACACCCGCGTCCTCACCCTGTATCCCTACCCCTTGTAAGTGTACCGGGTGATATCTATACGGTCCATCTCTTGAAACACCCACGCCCTCACCCTGTATCCCTACCCCTTGTAACTGTACCGGGTGATATCTATACGGTCCATCTCTTGAAACACCCGCGTCCTCACCCTGTATCCCTACCCCTTGTAACTGTACCGGGTGATATCTATACGGTCCATCTCTTGAAACACCAGCGCCCTCACCCTGTATCCCTACCCCTTGTAACTGTACCGGGTGATATCTATACGGTCCATCTCTTGAAACACCCGCGTCCTCACCCTGTATCCCTACCCCTTGTAACTGTACCGGGTGATATCTATACGGTCCATCTCTTGAAACACCCGCGTCCTCACCCTGTATCCCTACCCCTTGTAAGTGTACCGGGTGATATCTATACGGTCCATCTCTTGAAACACCCACGCCCTCACCCTGTATCCCTACCCCTTGTAACTGTACCGGGTGATATCTATACGGTCCATCTCTTGAAACACCCGCGTCCTCACCCTGTATCCCTACCCCTTGTAACTGTACCGGGTGATATCTATACGGTCCATCTCTTGAAACACCAGCGCCCTCACCCTGTATCCCTACCCCTTGTAACTGTACCGGGTGATATCTATACGGTCCATCTCTTGAAACACCCGCGTCCTCACCCTGTATCCCTACCCCTTGTAAGTGTACCGGGTGATATCTATACGGTCCATCTCTTGAAACACCCACGCCCTCACCCTGTATCCCTACCCCTTGTAACTGTACCGGGTGATATCTATACGGTCCATCTCTTGAAACACCCGCGTCCTCACCCTGTATCCCTACCCCTTGTAACTGTACCGGGTGATATCTATACGGTCCATCTCTTGAAACACCAGCGCCCTCACCCTGTATCCCTACCCCTTGTAACTGTACCGGGTGATATCTATACGGTCCATCTCTTGAAACACCCGCGTCCTCACCCTGTATCCCTACCCCTTGTAACTGTACCGGGTGATATCTATACGGTCCATCTCTTGAAACACCCGCGTCCTCACCCTGTATCCCTACCCCTTGTAACTGTACCGGGTGATATCTATGCGGTCCACCTCTTGAAACACCAGCGCCCTCACCCTGTATCCCTACCCCTTGTAACTGTACCGGGTGATATCTATACGGTCCTTCTCTTGAAACACCAGCGCCCTCACCCTGTATCCCTACCCCTTGTAACTGTACCGGGTGATATCTATACGGTCCTTCTCTTGAAACACCTGCGCCCTCACCCCGTATCCCTACCCCTTGTAACTGTACCGGGTGATATCTATACGGTCCATCTCTTGAAACACCCGCGTCCTCACCCTGTATCCCTACCCCTTGTAACTGTACCGGATGATATCTATACGGTCCTTCTCTTGAAACACCTGCGCCCTCACCCTGTATCCCTACCCCTTGTAACTGTACCGGCTGATGTCTATACGGTCCTTCTCTTGAAACACCAGCGCCCTCACCCCGTATCCCTACCCCTTGTAACTGTACCGGGTGATATCTATACGGTCCTTCTCTTGAAACACCAGCGCCCTCACCCTGTATCCCTACCCCTTGTAACTGTCCCGGGTGATATCTATACGGTCCATCTCTTGAAACACCCGCGTCCTCACCCTGTATCCCTACCCCTTGTAACTGTACCGGATGATATCTATACGGTCCTTTTCTTGAAACACCAGCGCCCTCACCCTGTATCCCTACCCCTTGTAACTGTACCGGGTGATATCTATACGGTCCTTCTCTTGAAACACCAGCGCCCTCATCCTGTATCCCTACCCCTTGTAACTGTACCGGGTGATATCTATACGGTCCATCTCTTGAAACACCCGCGCCCTCACCCTGTATCCCTACCCCTTGTAACTGTACCGGGTGATATTTATACCGTCCTACTCGTGAAACAAGATGGCCGCCAGATCAAACAGGTCGTTTGCTTTACACAAACGTCAACATTTTCTTTCGCTGGCTGGGGTTTTAGGATTTGATAATTGAAAAACTTGCATACAAATAGTGCTTTTTAAGTCTATTGTCGGGAGACGAAAGAGATCAACGCTTAGTGCTAAAGAAAACGTCTCGTGCGTAGTTATTTTAAGTTACTATTGATCTGATTTCCGCCCGGTTTGCCCAGCCTCTTATGTTAGTTATATAACGTGTTTCGCATTATGCATTATATGTAGTGTGAAGGGCGTAAGACAAGGAATTGATGGGTGTTTATTGGTATTACTTGAACTGGCAATTAAGGTGGATGGTTCATTAGTCAAGCCATTCCCTATGTGTTCCCAATCAGAGGGGAGGCGCCGTGGTGGCGACGACACGTAGCACACCAGCCGGTGCCGGGTTCAAATCCCACGTGCTTCTCTACCCCAGCATCTCAGCCACTAATATAATAATCCATATACATGTATACACAAAGGTGGCTTGAACCTCCAATCCATCCATCCATTATTCGCCAACTTGCTGCTTGGTTTACACCAGAAGGCTTCACGTGTCTGTGTTCTGGGCGCCACTACCGAAGAGTGAAAAGAATGATGAATGTTTCAAGTCTTTTGTTGTCTGTTTTTAGAAACCTATTTATTCCATATTGACAACAAACACGTAGCAACGCGATACGTAGCAACGAGACACGTAGCAACGCGATACGTAGCAATGAGACACTTAGCAACGCGATACGTAGCAACGAGACACTTAGCAACGCGACACTGAACAGTGCACACACCACACCCGTTGGTTAGCGCAGAATTTAAAGCTGCTTTGTCGAGCGACCGCTAACTACAACCACCCAGTTAATGCCTTGGTTAATCAACAGCAAACGAGCATGGATGATGCACGAGAAATAATAGTCAAACATCCACATTAATATATTTTGCAACGTAATATCATTGAGGATATGCATTGGTTGAGATTCTGGTATATAATAAAACCTCCCGATGAACCCCTGCCAGGGCGGGATTCACAAACCACACAAGTTTACACATCACATTTCCAGGAGACCTTTCACAGCTACTGACGCACAGACTTCGGTGTTCCACGTGCCATTAGATGTATAGGGCAGCAGTGATACATCAGTAACGAGGGTATAACCCCGTCCAATTCGAGGCTTATACCAAGTGGGGTTTATGAGTATGGCCTCCGGGGTGTCGGTCGAGGTGTCTCGTAGAAACCTGGGACTGGAGTATTACCAGGACATGGGGAGTATCAATGAGAGGTAAATACAGACACAATTTACTTATAAATGTACAGATGCTACTTATATCCTATAATAGAATCTGTTTAATATTGCTGGTTGTTCAATATATGGAATTAATGTGATTCCACCACGATCTCGCCAGAGACAACTCTGTCCAGTAAGCGCACAAAAACTGCACATGTGTATTAATTCAAAATAGGAAAAAAAATCCAATATGCGATAATAAAGAGTGGTGCGATGAGACTTAGGCCTATGGTAATACACAATACAAGGGACACACATAGCGGTCCACATCACCGCTTAGCCGTAGATATAACACTTACACGCACGGGGCGGAAAATTGGAATTCGAAGTGAAACAAATTCGCGTTGGGAGTTCACTGTAATTCATAATGTATAAATATATAAATCTGTACTCCTCAAAGGACGGGAAATAAATCTCAAATGAAACAACAGTTGTACATGTAGGTTCGGGACTATTACTGGTGAGATACCTGTCCTGCGGCAGCTAATATCAATGGCGTTTCATTACACATAACGCGACGTTTCTCCTTGCAGGATGGGTTCTGGGATGACCTGCTTTGTCGTCAGCCTGTTCCCAAAATATTACACGAGACATATTCCAACACGCTGGCTTTACTTCTTTCAGGCGTTGTGCTTTGCACATATAGATTTTGAAACTGAAATCAATCGAACGCCATCTGCGAGTTTGAATGGGTGATACGGTAAGTGCGTAATCACTAAATACCGAAAAGGGTCGTACAACGGACGCGTGTTAGATATAAATAACCCGACAACCATAAACAACCACGGCATTCACTATACAGCGACACATACAATCCCAATATACGGTACATCCGATCAAAGCGTTAAAGTTAGTGTTTCTGCGCTGGCTTGGTCCTTTTTTTTTTAGTAAAAACGATGCTTGTATTAAAATGTATGTACAAAGTCAAGACTAATGTTGCACAGCACACAGTCCAGACAGAACCGTAACCCACATATGTCTGACCACCATCCCCAGGACGATGAAGGCGAGACAGATGCACACTATGTTATCAAACGACACATGGATACCATTATTACCAATTGCTTGGGTGTATCATGAATGATTGCATCTTGGAGATCAAAACCTCCGATGGTCCTTAAAACTGATTCCTTGTCAAGCGGTCGTTGCTCTTAAATATTGAAATATAAGTTTTCTTCTGGTGCTGAATCAAACTATTTTTTGTTGGCATAACTAAAAAGTTAATCTTATGTTGCATACTGTATATAATTCGAGTCAATGACACCTGATTACTTCATTTCAATTTCAATACATAATGTTCAAAAATGTCTTGAGAAAATCGCCATAAATCGACAGAATACCATCGAAAAACAAAGGGACTTCAAATTCAACGCTCGGGACTATGAATATAATGTAAGTTGAGCACACGTCGACATGAAACAAAAGCAACGGTAGCAATGGGTAAAATGTACACCATACAAAATTATTATGCAAAATGAGTGAAGTATGCATCCCTGAAATAAATGTGCTAAGTTATTCTGTAATAAGTATAATTGGTATCTACAACAGCTGCATTAAAAAATATACCAGTCAGTGAGTGACACGTGGCAAAGAAATACAAATATCATAATGGACAATGAGTATATCACAGACTCGTCACGTGGAACAGAACGACGCAATAACAAGTAACCATAGCAACGCACGTTCGTATGCACGCGAAGAATGACACGTGTGGACCAACGTTTAGCGGCGATAACTCACAGGGAAGCTGGGACGCGTCACGGTAACCCAGAGTATTGTACTGGTAGCAGAGTAGGTCGGCCCGATCCCGTTTATATAATCTCTTAGTATCCTCATCGAGATTTCAGACGTCCTCTAACGCCGATGACGACTGACTCCATGGGAGGTGTCAGGGTTTCTGTAAGTGTGGGGTAGAGACGTGTCCGCGGCATCTGTGTCTCACTATGAAACTCAGCTTGACGCCTGACAATATTACCTCGGACGGAGCGTGCAATACAGCTTACAGCAGACGTATATTGCTTTCCGCCTTGCTATTCCATTGTTTTTTTGGTCTCTGTGGATATTGTGTCACATTACAGTCATCACAGATTGTGGCTGCGTTCTGGGAAGCTGACGTCACTTCCTGCCTCTGCCACCGGAAGCAGGGGGCTTCTGTACCACGAGGCGCACTGATGACGTCACGGCCGAGCCTCCGGAGGATCGCCACAGTGGTAGGGCGCTGATGACGTCACGGCCGAGCCTCCGGTGGATCGCCACCGTGGCAGGGCGCTGATGACGTCACGGCCGAGCCTCCGGTGGGTCGCCACGGTGGTAGGGCGCTGATGACGTCACGGCCGAGCCTCCGGTGGGTCGCCACGGTGGTAGGGCGCTGATGACGTCACGGCCGAGCCTCCGGTGGGTCGCCACAGTGGTAGGGCGCTGATGACGTCACGGCCGAGCCTCCGGTGGGTCGCCACGGTGGTAGGGCGCTGATGACGTCACGGCCGAGCCTCCGGAGGATCGTCACGTGGCAGGGCACTGATGACGTCACGGCCGAGCCTCCGGAGGATCGCCACAGTGGTAGGGCGCTGATGACGTCACGGCCGAGCCTCCGGTGGATCGCCACCGTGGCAGGGCGCTGATGACGTCACGGCCGAGCCTCCGGAGGATCGTCACGTGGTAGGGCGCTGATGACGTCACGGCCGAGCCTCCGGAGGATCGTCACGTGGCAGGGCACTGATGACGTCACGGCCGAGCCTCCGGAGGATCGCCACAGTGGTAGGGCGCTGATGACGTCACGGCCGAGCTTCCGGTGGATCGCCACCGTGGCAGGGCGCTGATGACGTCACGGCCGAGCCTCCGGTGGGTCGCCACGGTGGTAGGGCGCTGATGACGTCACGGCCGAGCCTCCGGTGGGTCGCCACGGTGGTAGGGCGCTGATGACGTCACGGCCGAGCCTCCGGTGGGTCGCCACAGTGGTAGGGCGCTGATGACGTCACGGCCGAGCCTCCGGTGGGTCGCCACGGTGGTAGGGCGCTGATGACGTCACGGCCGAGCCTCCGGTGGGTCGCCACAGTGGTAGGGCGCTGATGACGTCACGGCCGAGCCTCCGGTGGGTCGCCACGGTGGTAGGGCGCTGATGACGTCACGGCCGAGCCTCCGGAGGATCGTCACGTGGCAGGGCGCTGATGACGTCACGGCCGAGCCTCCGGTGGGTCGCCACGGTGGTAGGGCGCTGATGACGTCACGGCCGAGCCTCCGGTGGATCGCCACGGGGGCAGGGCACTGATGACGTCACGGCCGAGCCTCCGGTGGATCGTCACGTGGCAGGGCACTGGAGACGGAGCCGGCGGCTTCAAATGGTTGAGCTGAGGCCAAGGTCAATACCGTTGAGGTCTGCTCGGTCGAGCTGAGTGACGTTGATGGTGGCGTGGTCCTTGTGAGAGTCGCCATTAGCCATGACCAGGGCGGGCTGGTCCTGACCCCCAGGCTGGTCCGGGGCTTGGCTCCGCCCGGGAGGCGCGAGCGATACGTAGCCGGACTCAATGGGTGTCCCCCCCTTCACCTCGCTCATGAGACTGCTGCTGCCGCCGCCGCCGCCGCCGCCGGGGGGCACCTTGCCGTTGGTGGGCGGCATGTCTACGTCTGTGGCGGACCCTGGGCTACTGGTATCAGGCGGTAGTCCTGAGATCTGAACGCAAGCAAAGCGGTCATCAGGCTCCGCGACCAGCGCGCCAAGGTCACAGCACGTCACATCAAGGTCACGTGCAACATTAACTACTCTTCATAACTTGAATAAAAAATTACAATCACTCTCATGTAATTTACATTACAAATTAAGAAAAAGATAATGGCATGTCAGGTTACACATGCTGCTATCATGTATACTACATAGTATTACAGTATTCAGACATGATAATGAACTTAAAATAAGCCATTTACTATTGTTAAACAGCCCCTGTACCACTAATAACTACAGAACGGCGAGACAAGTTATGCTACCAGTTACCACCACGTTCTCTCTCGCCAGAACAAACTAAAAACGGAACACAAAATGCCATCCCCACTGGACTGGCTATCCCACTCCGTCATACTATGCCACCCCCAACTTTTATGGACGTCACACTGTCAATACGTAACCGGTAAGCAACAAACTTGATAAGATAAAATTTATAATTTTCCTTATTTGTTATCATTAATTTAATCAGCATTGTACCATGCGCTGCTACCCATGCAAGCACTGTTATCATTCGCTTCAAACCGTCAACATGCACATAACAGAGTAAAGTCGATTTAAAATTTGTTGATAGAAGAAAAATGGTGCCTTGGTGTCTATTATAGATTTCCATGGCAACGGGCGTGTTACTGACATAGGCTCTGGCTTCACCCCGGGACTCTCCAGCCGTGGCGTAGCCGGGGTTCTCGAAGGACACAGAGTCCTTGAACCTGGTGTGGGGCACGTGGCGAATTCTGAAAGCATAGCCAACAGCACAATACGGGTGAGTCGATCGGCACCACGGACGACGTAGCGGGGAACCGGCTGGCTGGGTGCAATGCGACATCGTCAGGTGGCAGTCTCCATGGCAACGAGAGTGGTGGACTGATAAAGCCAAATAAATAAGCCTGAAGCTTCTGAAGTTAGGTCATTGTTTGTATCTGGTTATAATCACATCGTGAGTTCTCTCTGTTGTCTGTTACAAAATACTTTAATTAATAATTAATTTCATCTTGTTACATATATAGGCATATATCCAAATATATCAGGCGGGATAATTTCGGCATTAATGCTATCGTGTTGTGGCCTCCACCATCCTCAGCTCGCTTCCACTGGGGACTGCCCCCCGGCCTGACGCGCATAAAGCGATGCACTCAAGGAGATCAGATTAACAGGCAACCCCCGGACAACCACAGTCCGGTAATGACATCTATAGCACGACGACGGCTAACACACTACCCGGCCACCTAGTCCCAAGCCCCAGCTCTCCACCTCATGCGATTCTTTGGCGAAAATAAAAACCAATCATCAAACATGCAATATTCTAAAAAAGAACAAAAAAAAAGTAAATTCCTCCATGCAAATGAAATTTTGGCCTTTCTAGTTTGTCATATGTCACATGTAAAAAGTATACATTTGTAGATTGGAAATGCGCAATAATCGACAGATAATCAGCTGAACATTCCAAAACATCCAACAGGGAAACGGGAGAAGCGCTTTCTCCCGGTTCGGGATTACGTCCTGAATTTCCTGGACCCCACATGTAATGATCGTTTACAGCCAGAAGGATGGAGGCTGTCTTCATTTCTCCTTGAGTGCATCATCCAGATACATGAAGGTTAATAGTCACAAGCAAAAGAAGCGTAAATAAGACTGCATTCAGCATTCCCAAGACGACTTACTTGAAAGCTCTATAAGCGGGGTGGGCTTTGGCCGAACCTCTGGACAGACAAAAGAAAGTAGGGCGATCAGTGATACTCGACAGGGTACTGCACCGCTACAGAAACACTTGGTCCAACAACTTAGTAGTGAGGGCCGCGGGGAGGGGAGTGGAAGCTGATGGCGCGCCAGCCCTGTGATCCACTGGCTCGCCAGCCCTGTCACCCACTGGCTCGCCAGCCCTGTCACCCACTGGCTCGCCAGCCCTGTCACCCACTGGCTCGCCAGCCCTGTCACCCACTGGCTCGTCAGCCCTGTCACCCACTGGCTCGTCAGCCCTGTCACCCACTGGCTCGTCAGCCCTGTCACCCACTGGCTAGCTCGCCAGCCCTGTGACCCACTGGCTCGCCAGCCGTGACCCACTGGCTCGCCAGCCCTGTGACCCACTGGCTCGCCAGCCCTGTGACCCACTGGCTCGCCAGCCCTGTGACCCACTGGCTCGCCAGCCCTGTGACCCACTGGCTCGCCAGCCCTGTGACCCACTGGCTCGCCCGCCCTGTCACCCACTGGCTCACCCGCCCTGTCACCCACTGGCTCGCCAGCCCTGTCACCCACTGGCTCGCCCGCCCTGTCACCCACTGGCTCGTCAGTCCTGTCACCCACTGGCTGGCCCGCCCTGTCACCCACTGGCTAGCTCGCCTGCCCTGTCACCCACTGGCTCGCCAGCCCTGTCACCCACTGGCGCGCCAGCCCTGTCATCCACTGGCTCGCCAGCCCTGTCACCCACTGGCTCGCCAGCCCTGTCACCCACTGGCTCGCCAGCCCTGTCACCCACTGGCTCGCCAGCCCTGTCACCCACTGGCTCGCCAGCCCTGTCACCCACTGGCTAGCTCGCCAGCCCTGTGACCCACTGGCTCGCCAGCCCTGTGACCCACTGGCTCGCCAGCCGTGACCCACTGGCTCGCCAGCCCTGTGACCCACTGGCTCGCCAGCCCTGTCACCCACTGGCTCGCCAGCCCTGTGACCCACTGGCTCGCCAGCCCTGTGACCCACTGGCTCGCCAGCCCTGTGACCCACTGGCTCGCCCGCCCTGTCACCCACTGGCTCACCCGCCCTGTCACCCACTGGCTCGCCAGCCCTGTCACCCACTGGCTCGCCCGCCCTGTCACCCACTGGCTCGTCAGTCCTGTCACCCACTGGCTGGCCCGCCCTGTCACCCACTGGCTAGCTCGCCAGCCCTGTCACCCACTGGCTCGCCAGCCCTGTCACCCACTGGCGCGCCAGCCCTGTCATCCACTGGCTCGCCAGCCCTGTCACCCACTGGCTCGCCAGCCCTGTCACCCACTGGCTCGCCAGCCCTGTCACCCACTGGCTCGCCAGCCCTGTCACCCACTGGCTCGCCAGCCCTGTCACCCACTGGCTCGTCAGTCCTGTCACCCACTGGCTCACCCGCCCTGTCACCCACTGGCTCGCCAGCCCTGTCACCCACTGGCTCGCCAGCCCTGTCACCCACTGGCTAGCTCGCCAGCCCTGTCACCCACTGGCTAGCACGCCAGCCCTGTCACCCACTGGCTCGCCAGCCCTGTGACCCACTGGCTCGCCAGCCCTGTCACCCACTGGCTCGCCAGCCCTGTGACCCACTGGCTCACCCGCCCTGTCACCCACTGGCTCGCCAGCCCTGTCACCCACTGGCTCGCCAGCCCTGTCACCCACTGGCTAGCTCGCCAGCCCTGTCACCCACTGGCTCGCCAGCCCTGTGACCCACTGGCTCGCCAGCCCTGTCACCCACTGGCTCGCCAGCCCTGTCACCCACTGGCTCGCCAGCCCTGTCACCCACTGACTCGCCAGCCCTGTCACCCACTGACTCGTCAGTCGTGTCACCCACTGGCTAGCTCGCCCACCCTGTCACCCACTGGCTCGCCAGCCCTGTCACCCACTGGCTCACCCGCCCTGTCACCCACTGGCTCGCCAGCCCTGTCACCCACTGGCTAGCTCGCCAGCCCTGTCACCCACTGGCTCGCCAGCCCTGTCACCCACTGGCTCGCCCGCCCTGTCACCCACTGGCTCGCCCGCCCTGTCACCCACTGGCTCGCCAGCCGTGACCCACTGGCTCGCCAGCCCTGTGACCCACTGGCTCGCCCGCCCTGTCACCCACTGGCTCGCCAGCCGTGACCCACTGGCTCGCCAGCCCTGTGACCCACTGGCTCGCCAGCCCTGTCACCCACTGGCTAGCTCGCCAGCCCTGTCACCCACTGGCTCGCCAGCCCTGTCACCCACTGGCTAGCTCGCCAGCCCTGTCACCCACTGGCTCGCCAGCCCTGTCACCCACTGGCTAGCTCGCCCGCCCTGTCACCCACTGGCTCGCCAGCCCTGTCACCCACTGGCTAGCACGCCAATCCGCTCTGGCACGTTACTTGGAGTAACGTGGAGTAGAATGCGAAAAGGATACACAGAGCAAAGTTAGCGAGATGAGTGAAAAGGAATCAGAAAGCTACTGAAAACTGTCAGTTTGGGTTTCTTCTGTTCACTACACAGTTAATGGCCTTGTAATTCTAATGACAGGAGACATACAAGAAACAATAATGTAGCAGTCATCAGTACCGCACGTCAAGCTAATATGTGAGCAGGTCAGAAGCAACCCATCACACAGTGGTCCGTCTGCCTTGTATACCTAGTCCGAACGTTCACATCTATTCTGGGGATAGACTGGCGATAACTCTATACGCTAGAGATGTGTCATCGACAACTCTATACGCTAGAGATGTGTCATCGACAACTCTATACGCTAGAGATGTGTCATCGATAACTCTATACGTTACAGATGTGTCATCGATAACTCTATACGCTAGAGATGTGTCATCGATAACTCTATACGCTAGAGATGTGTCATCGACAACTCTATACGCTAGAGATGTGTCATCGACAACTCTATACGCTAGAGATGTGTCATCGATAACTCTATACCCTAGAGATGTGTCATCGACAACTCTATACGTTACAGATGTGTCATCGACAACTCTATACGCTAGAGATGTGTCATCGATAACTCCATGCGCTAGAGATGTGCCATCGATAACTCTATACGCTAGAGATGTGTCATCGACAACTCTATACGCTAGAGATGTGTCATCGATAACTCTATACGCTAGAGATGTGTCATCGACAACTCTATACGTTACAGATGTGTCATCGACAACTCTATACGCTAGAGATGTGTCATCGACAACTCTATACGCTAGAGATGTGTCATCGATAACTCTATACGTTACAGATGTGTCATCGACAACTCTATACGCTAGAGATGTGTCATCGATAACTCTATACGCTAGAGATGTGTCATCGATAACTCTATACGCTAGAGATGTGTCATCGATAACTCTATACGCTAGATTTGTGTCATCAATAACTCTATACGCTAGATTTGTGTCATCGATAACTCTATACGCTAGAGATGTGTCATCGGTAACTCCATACGCTAGAGATGTGTCATCGATAACTCTATACGCTAGAGATGTGTCATCGATAACTCCATACGCTAGAGATGTGTCATCGATAACTCTATACGCTAGAGATGTGTCATCGATAACTCTATACTCTATATACGCCGATGTCTGAACAGACCAGAGAGTGACATGGCTCTAATGACACAGCATTTGTCCACAGTCACCATACGCCATGAGGTGAACAGAAGGAGTGGTAGACTGGTCGGCGGCTACAAT
>OZ025251.1:4751476-4796478 GCA_964019135.1 Arenicola marina
CCGGCTCCCCACACCCCCCGACTCACCCCTCAGTGAGATGCTGTCGGACTGCTCCCCGAAGGCGTTGGATCCGGTGCACAGGTAGGTGCCGTAGTCCTCGGCCGCCACAGACTGGATGTCCAGGTGAGAGATTATGATCCCCTCGTCCTCCTGCAGCTCCCGCCGCCGCATGTAGCGCCCCCCGGCGGCCGGATCCGGAACCGGCTGGCCGTTGTGGGACCACTCGATCTCCTCCGGAAAGCCGTGGAAGATACACTTGAGCTGCGCAGTCATGAAGGCGCCGGGAGCGACCAGAATCTCCTTCATCCCGGCCGAGGCCAGAGGGCCGTCTGGAGACAGGGACAAACCAGGATAGGGTTAACGCGGCGTCTGGAGACAGGGACAAACCAGGATAGCGTTAACGTGGCCGAGACACAGACCTACACTGGACGTTCAGGATGTGGGAGGCCCAGACCCAGACTTACACTGGACGTTCAGGATGTGGGAGGCCGAGACCCAGACTTACACTGGACGTTCAGGATGTGGGAGGCCGAGACCCAGACTTACACTGGACGTTCAGGATGTGGGAGGCCGAGACCCAGACTTACACTGGACGTTCAGGATGTGAGAGGCCGAGACCCAGACTTACACTGGACGTTCAGGATGTGGGAGGCCGAGACCCAGACTTACACTGGACGTTCAGGATGTGGGAGGCCGAGACCCAGACTTACACTGGACGTTCAGGATGTGGGAGGCCGAGACCCAGACTTACACTGGACGTTCAGGATGTGAGAGGCCGAGACCCAGAATTACACTGGACGTTCAGGATGTGGGAGGCCGAGAGCCAGACTTACACTGGACGTTCAGGATGTGGGAGGCCGAGACCCAGACTTACACTGGACGTTCAGGATGTGGGAGGCCCAGACCCAGACTTACACTGGACGTTCAGGATGTGGGAGGCCGAGACCCAGACTTACACTGGACGTTCAGGATGTGAGAGGCCGAGACCCAGACTTACACTGGACGTTCAGGATGTGGGAGGCCGAGACCCAGACTTACACTGGACGTTCAGGGTGTGGGAGGCCGAGACACAGACTTACACAGGACGTTCAGGATGTGGGAGGCCGAGACCCAGACTTACACTGGACGTTCAGAATGTGGGAGGCCGGGACCCAGACTTACACTGGACGTTCAGGATGTAGGAGGCCGAGACCCGACTTACACTGGACGTTCAGGATGTGGGAGGCCGAGACCCAGACTTACACTGGACGTTCAGGATGTGGGAGGCCGAGACCCAGACTTACACTGGACGTTCAGGATGTGGGAGGCCGAGACCCAGAATTACACTGGACGTTCAGGATGTGGGAGGCCGAGAGCCAGACTTACACTGGACGTTCAGGATGTGGGAGGCCGAGACCCAGACTTACACTGGACGTTCAGGATGTGGGAGGCCCAGACCCAGACTTACACTGGACGTTCAGGATGTGGGAGGCCGAGACCCAGACTTACACTGGACGTTCAGGATGTGAGAGGCCGAGACCCAGACTTACACTGGACGTTCAGGATGTGGGAGGCCGAGACCCAGACTTACACTGGACGTTCAGGGTGTGGGAGGCCGAGACACAGACTTACACAGGACGTTCAGGATGTGGGAGGCCGAGACCCAGACTTACACTGGACGTTCAGAATGTGGGAGGCCGGGACCCAGACTTACACTGGACGTTCAGAATGTGGGAGGCCGGGACCCAGACTTACACTGGACGTTCAGAATGTGGGAGGCCGAGACACAGACTTACACAGGACGTTCAGGATGTGGGAGGCCGAGACCCAGACTTACACTGGACGTTCAGGATGTGGGAGGCCGAGACCCAGACTTACACTGGACGTTCAGGATGTGGGAGGCCGAGACCCAGACTTACACTGGACGTTCAGGATGTGGGAAGCGGAGACGGTGCCGGTTGCCGAGGAGACGACGCACGTGTAGCGTCCGGTGTCCTCGGCGCTCACGCTCCGGAAGTCGATGACGCCAGGCTCGGCGGTCGACAGCCGCGCCGCCTGGCGGATCCATTCCACAACGGGCTCCGTGACACCGGAAGTCTGGCAGGTGAGGACCACGTGGGATCCCTCCTTGACGTAGTCGGCGGCCGGGTCCTGCAGGATGCTCACCTTCGTCAGGTCTGCAGGGCGAGAAAGGGGTCAGGTCTGTATGTCCACACGTCTGTATGTCTACATGTCTGCATGTCTACACGTCTGTATGTCTACACGTCTGCATGTCTACACGTCTGCATGTTTACACGTCTGCATGTTTACACGTCTGCATGTTTACACGTCTGCATGTTTACACGTCTGAATGTTTACACGTCTAAATGTTTACACGTCTGAATGTTTACACGTCTGCATGTTTACACGTCTGCATGTTTACACGTCTGAATGTTTACCTGTTTACACGTCTGCATGTTTGTATGTTTACACGTCTGAATGTTTACATGTTTACATGTCTGCATGTTTATACACCTGCATGTTTACATCTCTGACTGTTTACCTGTTGACACGTCTGCATGTTTATACACTTGCATGTTTACACGTCTGAATGTTTACACGTCTGCATGTTTACACGTCTGCATGTTTACACGTTTACATGTTTGTATGTTTACACGTCTGCATGTTTACGCGTGTGCATGTTTGCATGTTTACAGGAAGCAAATATCGTAAGCAAATATACAAGTCACTTCGGCCAAAAAATGGGGAAATGTAGGAAGATATGGCAAAAACAGTGCGGGTAGCTGTGATACGTACTGTTGGGCAAGGTGAACACCTCCAGTATCGGGGTGGGTTTGACAGTGCGGGTAGCTGTGATACGTACTGTTGGGCAGGGTGAACACCTCCAGTATCGGGGTGGGTTTGACAGTGCGGGTAGCTGTGATACGTACTGTTGGGCAGGGTGAACACCTCCAGTATCGGGGTGGGTTTGACAGTGCGGGTAGCTGGGATACGTACTGTTGGGCAGGGTGAACACCTCCAGTATCGGGGTGGGTTTGACAGTGCGGGTAGCTGGGATACGTACTGTTGGGCAGGGTGAACACCTCCAGTATCGGGGTGGGTATGACGGTGCGGGTAGCTGGGATACGTACTGTTGGGCAGGGTGAGCACCTCCAGTATCGGGGTGGGTTTGACAGTACGGGTAGCTGGGATACGTACTGTTGGGTAGGGTGAACACCTCCAGTATCGGGGTGGGTTTGACGGTGCGGGTAGCTGGGATACGTACTGTTGGGCAAGGTGAACACCTCCAGTATCGGGGTGGGTTTGACAGTGCGGGTAGCTGGGATACGTACTGTTGGGCAGGGTGAACACCTCCAGTATCGGGGTGGGTTTGACAGTACGGGTAGCTGTGATACGTACTGTTGGGCAAGGTGAACACCTCCAGTATCGGGGTGGGTTTGACAGTGCGGGTAGCTGGGATACGTACTGTTGGGCAGGGTGAACACCTCCAGTATCGGGGTGGGTTTGACAGTGCGGGTAGCTGTGATACGTACTGTTGGGCAGGGTGAACACCTCCAGTATCGGGGTGGGTTTGACAGTGCGGGTAGCTGGGATACGTACTGTTGGGCAGGGTGAACACCTCCAGTATCGGGGTGGGTTTGACAGTGCGGGTAGCTGGGATACGTACTGTTGGGCAGGGTGAACACCTCCAGTATCGGGGTGGGTATGACGGTGCGGGTAGCTGGGATACGTACTGTTGGGCAGGGTGAGCACCTCCAGTATCGGGGTGGGTTTGACAGTACGGGTAGCTGGGATACGTACTGTTGGGTAGGGTGAACACCTCCAGTATCGGGGTGGGTTTGACGGTGCGGGTAGCTGGGATACGTACTGTTGGGCAAGGTGAACACCTCCAGTATCGGGGTGGGTTTGACAGTGCGGGTAGCTGGGATACGTACTGTTGGGCAGGGTGAACACCTCCAGTATCGGGGTGGGTTTGACAGTACGGGTAGCTGTGATACGTACTGTTGGGCAAGGTGAACACCTCCAGTATCGGGGTGGGTTTGACAGTGCGGGTAGCTGGGATACGTACTGTTGGGCAGGGTGAACACCTCCAGTATCGGGGTGGGTTTGACAGTGCGGGTAGCTGTGATACGTACTGTTGGGCAAGGTGAACACCTCCAGTATCGGGGTGGGTTTGACAGTGCGGGTAGCTGTGATACGTACTGTTGGGCAAGGTGAACACCTCCAGTATCGGGGTGGGTTTGACAGTGCGGGTAGCTGGGTTACGTACTGTTGGGCAAGGTGAACACCTCCAGTATCGGGGTGGGTTTGACAGTGCGGGTAGCTGGGATACGTACTGTTGGGCAAGGTGAACACCTCCAGTATCGGGGTGGGTTTGACAGTGCGGGTAGCTGGGATACGTACTGTTGGGCAGGGTGAACACCTCCAGTATCGGGGTGGGTTTGACAGTGCGGGTAGCTGGGATACGTACTGTTGGGCAGGGTGAACACCTCCAGTATCGGGGTGGGTTTGACAGTGCGGGTAGCTGGGATACGTACTGTTGGGCAGGGTGAACACCTCCAGTATCGGGGTGGGTTTGACAGTGCGGGTAGCTGGGATACGTACTGTTGGGCAGGGTGAACACCTCCAGTATCGGGGTGGGTTTGACAATGCGGGTAGCTGGGATACGTACTGTTGGGCAGGGTGAACACCTCCAGTATCGGGGTGGGTTTGACAGTGCGGGTAGCTGGGATACGTACTGTTGGGCAAGGTGAACACCTCCAGTATCGGGGTGGGTTTGACAGTGCGGGTAGCTGTGATACGTACTGTTGGGCAAGGTGAACACCTCCAGTATCGGGGTGGGTTTGACAGTGCGGGTAGCTGTGATACGTACTGTTGGGCAGTGTGAACACCTCCAGTATCGGGGTGGGTTTGACAATGCGGGTAGCTGGGATACGTACTGTTGGGCAGGGTGAACACCTCCAGGGGCCGGTTGCACCAAGCGGTCGCAAACGGTGGTCGCAAATCTGAAACGCCGGACGTACAAACGCCGGACGTATCACCGCCCTCTCTACGCCCGTGAGCTAACGTCGGTTGCACCAACCAAAATTTAGGCGGTCGCACGTACGTCCTTGCTTTACGCCCGCCAGCCGAAAGTTTCGGGTTTTCCCCGTTGGAATGTGTCATGTCTGTCATCACACTGACTCCGTGTCGTTCGCAGGGGCACGGTTCCCGCACAGGAGACGGTACCACATCGGTGAAAACTCATTTATTAAAGTCAAAGAACTACCGTTGCCAGATTGGGCGCGCAAAAGAGCCTTTTAGCACTCACTTTCACGCTCCCGTAACAGTGGCATTTTAAGCAAGTAAGACGTATTTACTTCAAATTTTTAGTTCATAGCTTACATGAAGATGGGGTCATTAAACAATCCTGTTAATTTAATACACAAAAACTGTTGTTTTTAGCTGGTCATTATATGCACCATCCCCAAAGACTACAATATCTTATGGTATTGACGCTAAAACTTGCTTTTAATGACAATACTGCACCATTGGTGGAAACCCTTTTTATGTAAAACATCTATCTATTGATGACCCATGGACACTACTGACATAGATATTCAATAAATTAGTAAAATACTGCTTTAATTTCGTACTGTGGCTGCTGTTGTAATGAAACTGCACCCTGTACGAGTGATATATTGCTGTCTCAGTGCTGTAGAGTAATACCAAAGGAAGCATTGTTCAACCAATAACATTGAGTAATCGTTAAATTGTGCACAACAAAATAAGGAAATAAAAGTTGCATAAATAGTCCCGAAAAATTATTTCACAATATATTCATATTTGAAATAATTCTTTAAATGTGCTTTAGTCGATGCACAAATGATACAAGTTAAGCTTGAAAATATTTACTCATGTAAATATTGTGTTTAAACAAAGAAATGAGATGGTCTTGGTGGCTTTACCGATATACGACCACGGTACGCCTACCCCCTAGAGGTCGTATATTTACGCCCCCTTTTGCGACCGCGTACGATTTGCGACCACGTCGTGCAACCGACGTATGGAGGGCGTACCGTATACGACCACGATACGACCGGCGTAAATTTTACGACCGCTTGGTGCAACCGGCCCCAGTATCGGGGTGGGTTTGACAATGCGGGTAGCTGGGATACGTACTGTTGGGCAGGGTGAACACCTCCAGTATCGGGGTGGGTTTGACAGTGCGGGTAGCTGTGATACGTACTGTTGGGCAAGGTGAACACCTCCAGTATCGGGGTGGGTTTGACAGTGCGGGTAGCTGGGATACGTACTGTTGGGCAGGGTGAACACCTCCAGTATCGGGGTGGGTTTGACAGTACGGGTAGCTGGGATACGTACTGTTGGGCAGGGTGAACACCTCCAGTATCGGGGTGGGTTTGACAGTGCGAGAAGCTGGGATACGTACTGTTGGGCAGGGTGAACACCTCCAGTATCGGGGTGGGTTTGACAGTGCGGGAAGCTGGGATACGTACTGTTGGGCAGTGTGAACACCTCCAGTATCGGGGTGGGTTTGACAATGCGGGTAGCTGGGATACGTACTGTTGGGCAGGGTGAACACCTCCAGTATCGGGGTGGGTTTGACAGTGCGGGTAGCTGGGTTACGTACTGTTGGGCAAGGTGAACACCTCCAGTATCGGGGTGGGTTTGACAGTGCGGGTAGCTGGGATACGTACTGTTGGGCAGGGTGAACACCTCCAGTATCGGGGTGGGTTTGACAGTGCGGGTAGCTGGGATACGTACTGTTGGGCAGGGTGAACACCTCCAGTATCGGGGTGGGCTGGCTGGCGCCGTATCCATTGACGGCCACTACGTACACCGTGTAGGTCAGCTGTGGCTGCAACCCGGCCATGTGGTAGGGACTGGTCGCGTTCTGCAACGTCACAACAGGTGTACTCAACAAACCGCTACGTCACAACAGGGGTACTCAACAAACAGCTACGTCACAACAGGGGTACTCAACAAACAGCTACGTCACAACAGGGGTACTCAACACACAGATACGTAAAAGCAGGGGCTCTTAACAAACAGCTACTCACAACAGGGGCACTTAAAAAACAGCTACGTCACAACAGGGGTACTCAACAAACAGCTACGTCACAACAGGGGTACTCAACAAACAGTTACGTAACAGGGGTACTCAACAAACAGCTACGTCACAGCAGGGGTACTCAACAAACAGCTACGTTACAACATGGGTACTCAACAAACAGCTACGTCACAACAGGGGTACTCAACAAACAGCTACGTCACAACATGGGTACTCAACAAACAGCTACGTCACAACAGGGGTACTCAACAAACAGCTACGTCAAAACAGGGGTATTCAACAAACAGCTACGTCAAAACAGGGGTTCTCAACAAACAGATACTTCAATACCAATCATACATTAATGGCTGGATACATATATCAACTTTCCGGTGCTTTTGCACGGGATGTCCTTCACAAAAGACCGCTTGTTCTCACAGCACCTTTATGTCTACTGAGGAACTCGACTGTATCCTACATCATATCTGTACCTCTTGAACTGATGAATCGCCAACTACAGTGACTACAGCGCCTCACCTGGACAACGACGTACTCCGGGCTGAGGGCATTCTTGTACCAGACGTCGTAGCGGACGCCGCTGGGGTTCTTGGCAGGCGGGGTCCAGGCCACATCAATGGACAGGGAACCGATCTTCATGGCGTGGAAGTACTGCGGGCTCGACGGCAAGTTATCTAAAACACGGAACCGATCTTCAGTGGAAGTACTGCGGGTTCGACGGCAAGTTATCTAAAAGACGGAACCAATGTTCAGTGGAAGTACTGCGGGTTCGACGGCAAGTTATCTAAAACACGGAACCGATCTTCATGGCGTGAAAGTACTGCGGACTGGACGGCAAGTTTTCTAAAACACGGATCCAATCTTCAGTGGAAGTACTGCGGGCTCGATGGCAAGTTATCTAAAACACGGAACCAATGTTCAGTGGAAGTACTGCGGGCTTGACGGCAAGTTATCTAAAACACGGAACCAATCCTCAGTGGAAGTACTGCGGGCTCGACGGCAAGTTATCTAAAAGACGGAAACGATCTTCAGTGGAAGTACTGCGGGCTCGACGGCAAGTTATCTAAAACACGGAACCGATCTTCAGTGGAAGTACTGCGGGTTCGACGGCAAGTTATCTAAAACACGGAACCAATGTTCAGTGGAAGTTTCTGCGAGCTCGACGGCAAGTTATCTAAAAGACGGAAACGATCTTCAGTGGAAGTACTGCGGACTCGACGGCAAGTTATCTAAAAGACGGAGCCAATCTTCAGTGGAAGTACTGCGGGCTCGACGGCAAGTTATCTAAAACACGGAACCTATCTTCAATGTCACAGCATAGAGTTTGTTCCACTTTTAAATCGGCAGAAACCACCCGGTTAGCTGCCTACATACTGCTTGCTAATCACTTAGTAATGATGTCTGAGGTGCACAATGTAAGACTCCCTATAACTCAATAAGTTTATTACTGCAGCCCTTGCTGGACATTGCATGTAATGGATATTTACGAAGTCCTGGTGTTTTTTCTGGATTTTGGACATCATTTGAGCCAATAAAATACTCACAGTATCCATCCCTGAAGCAGGAGAAGATGTGGTCCATGAAGGAGTAGCAGATCAGGTGCATGAAGTCTGTGTCGACAGGTTCTCCGCGACAGAGAGGCAGACAGTGGGCGGGGAGGTGACGGCGGACACAGCAGTCAGTGTGGTTACGGTCATCTGTAACACAGACCACGGGCACAAAACTAGATCAACTCCTGAGGGGGCAGGCAGTGGGCGGGGAGGTGACGGCGGACACAGCAGTCAGTGTGGTTACGGTCATCTGTAACACAGACCACGGGCACAATACTAGATCAACTCCTGAGGGGGCAGGCAGTGGGCGGGGAGGTGACGGCGGATACAGCAGTCAGTGTGGTTACGGTCATCTGTAACACAGACCACGGGCACAATACTAGATCAACTCCTGAGGGGGCAGACAGTGGGCGGGGAGGTGACGGCGGATACAGCAGTCAGTGTGGTTACGGTCATCTGTAACACAGACCACGGGCACAATACTAGATCAACTCCTGAGGGGGCAGGCAGTGGGCGGGGAGGTGACGGCGGATACAGCAGTCAGTGTGGTTACGGTCATCTGTAACACAGACCACGGGCACAATACTAGATCAACTCATAGGAGGCAGACAGTGGGCGGGGAGGTCACGGCGGATACAGCAGTCAGTGTGGTTACGGTCATCTGTAACACAGACCACGGGCACAATACTAGATCAACTCCTGAGGGGGCAGACAGTGGGCGGGGAGGTGACGGCGGATACAGCAGTCAGTGTGGTTACGGTCATCTGTAACACAGACCACGGGCACCATACTAGATCAACTCCTGAGGGGGCAGGCAGTGGGCGGGGAGGTCACGGCGGATACAGCAGTCAGTGTGGTTACGGTCATCTGTAACAAAGACCACGGGCACAATACTAGATCAACTCCTGAGGGGAGGGAGGGGAGGGGGCACACCAGCTGCATGATACTGAGTTCGACGGGAGATATGAAGACTATTATATATAGGACACACGTTAGTCTGAGGGAAATCACTACCTACAGAGTAATTTATTTACTCGTAGGGGGGATACCATTACAGACAGACCACTCAGCCTATTGGTACAACGACAGGATTACACGCAACACTCGCTATAGTTGTACTGGGGCATTATTGTATACAGCACACTAATTATATTTTTCACAGGGACATTATTGCATACAGCACACTCGTTATATTTTTGACAGGGACATCATTACATGCAACACTCGTTATATTTGTACAGGGACATCATTACATGCAAAACTCGTTATATTTGTACAGGGACATTATTGCATACGGCACACTCATTATATTTGTACAGGGACATCATTGCATACAGCACACTCATTATATTTGTACAGGGACATCATTGCATACAGCACACTCATTATATTTGTACAGGGACATCATTGCATACAGCACACTCATTATATTTGTACAGGGACATCATTGCATACAGCACACTCATTATATTTGTACAGGGACATCATTGCATACAGCACACTCATTATATTTGTACAGGGACATTATTGCATACAGCACACTCATTATATTTGTACAGGGACATCATTGCATACACGACACTCATTCTATTTTTCACATGGAAAATATTGCGTACAGCACACTCGTTATATTTTATACAAGGACATCATGTGATTTGTTTGAGTTATTGTATGTGGACTTTGATCTGACATAACCTATATGTCTTTGCAGAGGAGGGAGATAGTTACCGGCAGCACACTGGACAAGGCTCGGCAGCTCCTGGTCACAGCGGTGAAGGTTGACGACAGCATTTCCGGTGCATGCCGGGAAACATTCCTGGCTCACGTTGTGCGCCAAACAACAGCCTGCAAGACAAGCCACCACAGTTACCCCGAGACCTTACCGACCAAGTAGCTTACCCATAAAAATAATGGCTTCCTGCTATCCACAAACACCATTAATCATAGAAATTATATAACAACCATTTTTGTTCCGGTGAGGACACTGTAGCATATACAAGTACAGATTCACCAACATATTCCATCTGAGGGTTGGTAACTCACTGGTCAGATCGGCCGCCAGGGACACGTTGAGCGGGAGATCCTCTGGTAAAACAAGATAAAGGTATATCGTTATTTCCGCTGTGGACACATGTGTAAGAGGGAGTCGTGGATATATATGTCTCACTACACACGGTCTATTGAATTGTCTCCCATAGCGGACATAATTAACAGGTGTTGATATCAGTACAGGGCAGATTGCCCCGCTGTTAGGGCCAGTGCGTTATTATTATATTATGCAGTGACCACTCCCACTGAGACGGGGGCAAAATAGAGACTGCCCCAGAGCCTCGCAATGGATGACCACCACATCCGACTGTGGGACATTTATGCTACTATATCCTCATTATTCGGATTGAGACTGGAAACAGCCACACATAACTACTTTAGTACTATCCCCGCGTCAATAATTCCTACTGTAGTGAAGACGACATAGTACAGTGGCCTATTTCACGTACATAGTCTAGCCGGCTAACTGGCTTAGTTGACTAAAATCCCCCATCATTAAACGTTAGGCGTGAGAAATACGTGAGCTATGCTGAAACAATGGTTCGGCCTTACATGGAAGAACTCCGCCACTGGAGTAAAAGGCTATATACAGGACCGACGGAGATGGGGGGGGGGGGGGGGAGGCCCTCACCTGGCGCGGTCCTCACGAACAGGCCGGGCGCCGGGACGCTGTCCCCGAAGCTGTTGTAGGTGTGGACGAGCACGTGGTACTCGGTGTCCGCCAGCAGGTTGTGGATGGTGTAAGCGGCCACGTCAGTCTTACTCTGCAGTACACGGCGGGCAGGGTGAGCGGTCCACAACACACAACAGCATAGCGTACCAGACAGTCAATGAAAGGCAAGGAAAGGACATTAAATGGCGTTTTACGCCGCTTTTGTGCATACAATGGCTAACTGGACGTCACGGGACGGCGAAAGATGAATGGATGTAACCTGCCCCAGATTAGGTGCGCGAGCAAGGATTCGAACCCTGGACCTATTAATCTGAGGTCCAGTGCGCCAACCACTACACCAGGGAACCCCCCCCCCCCAATCACTACACCAGGGCCCCCTCCCCTCCCCAACCACTACACCAGGGAACCCCCACCCCCCTCCCCTCTCCCGAATAATGGACTGATCCAGCTTCCATTCTCTATATACAATATGTCCCAGGATTCTTTGCGCCAGTCAATACCCAATGAGCTCTAATAACTCCAGCCTGCGGCTCGCGGGCTGGCTTACCCTGTTCCACGTTGACGGGTCGGCCGTGGGGGACCACCGCACTTCATAGCCGTTGATTTCGATGTCCGCGCTGACACTGGGCGGCCCCCACACCAGCTTTATCGTGTTTCTGGTCACCGACTCGACCGTCACTTCCCTGGGAGACTTCGGCAGGGTCGCTGTGTGGGTGTGGGGGAGGGAGAAAAAAGGGAAATGGCTCTTAATTAGGAGATCATCTGGGCGCATCATTAGGTTAAATCTGACTCATTATCAACATTCACGGAGACAACATGTTCCAAATTTATGATCACAAACGGCCAAAAGATCCCCCCCCTCCCCTCCCAGTCCCAATGCATTCCTGCCCGACAGACGTGTGACGTCACTCACGGTACGCCGTGTGACGTCACTCACGGTACGCCGTGTGACATCACTCACCATGCCTCATGTGACGTCACACTCGCGGTGCCCCGTGTGACGTCACTCACCGTGCCCCGTGTGACGTCACTCAACGTGCCCCGTGTGACGTCATACTCACCGAGGCCCTCCTGCATGCAGTAGGTGACGTCGGCCAGCCAGGCCACACAGTCGACGTGCTCCCACTCGAAGACGAAGGTGTCCGCCATGTGGTCCGTGAAGCCACAGAACTCGAGGCAGGTGTCCGGCACGGCCCGCTGGGAGCAGCAGGAGGTGTGGTTACGGCCGTCTGACACAGGACAAGACATCAATCACTCAACCTGGGCTTCAGGCCGCTTTGTGCTCACAAGGATTAGTCTGGATCGGGGAACCTCCCGGGATGATGAAGGATGAATTACACGGAAGGCATGTTAATAACAAATGTAACATATCATCTAAGCTTTGAATGAACTCACTAAATATTCATTTGTTATTATTCGATTGTTGTTTTCTAGTTTTCAGTCACAAAATGTTAGTAACTATCGCGTTGACAGGCAAGTGTTAAAGGTAGGAAAGGTTAGCCACACCCAGACACTTACCGGCTCCGCAGTTAGACATCACCCTCGGACACTTACCGGCTCCGCACTTAAACATCACCCCCAGACACTTACCGGCTCCGCACTTAAACATCACCTCCAGACACTTACCGGCTCCGCACTAAAACATCACCCCCAGATACTTACCGGCTCCGCACTAAAACATCACACCCAGACACTTACCGGCTCCGCACTTAAACATCACACCCAGACACTTACCGGCTCCGCACTTAAACATCACACCCAGACACTTACCGGCTCCGCACTTAAACATCTCACCCAGACACTTACCGGCTCCGCACTTAAACATCACACCCAGACACTTACCGGCTCAGCACTTAAACATCACACCCAGACACTTACCGGCTCCGCACTAAACATCACACCCAGACACTTACCGGCTCCGCACTTAGACATCTCACCCAGACACTTACCGGCTCCGCACTTAAACATCACACCCAGACACTTACCGGCTCAGCACTTAAACATCTCACCCAGACACTTACCGGCTCCGCACTTAAACATCTCACCCAGACACTTACCGGCTCCGCACTTAAACATCACACCCAGACACTTACCGGCTCAGCACTTAAACATCTCACCCAGACACTTACCGGCTCCGCACTTAAACATCACACCCAGACACTTACCGGCTCCGCACTTAAACATCTCACCCAGACACTTACCGGCTCCGCACTTAGACATCACCCCCAAACACTTACCGGCTCCGCACTTAAACATCACACCCAGCTCAGCCTCGCACATGAGGAGGGTCTCGACGGAAGCCGCTCGGAAGTCAAAGTTGTAAGAACAGAGGGGAAGGCACTCTGCCTTGATCTGGCTGTCAATACAGCAGGCTGCAAGGACACACAACTCCAGCGTCAGCAGACAACAGGATATACTACTAAGTTACTGTCTCACACAGTACCTGATACTACTAAGTTTGTCTCACCCAGTACCTGATACTACTAAGTTACTGTCTCACACAGTACCTGATACTACTAAGTTTGTCTCACCCAGTACCTGATACTACTAAGTTACTGTCTCACCCAGTACCTGATACCACTAAGTTACTGATTGACCCAGTACCTGATACTATTAAGTCACTATCTGACCCAGTACCTGATATCACCAAGTCACTGTCCGACCCAGTACATAATACCACCAAGTCACTGTCTCACCCAGTATTTGATACTACAAAATTACGGTCTGACCCAGTACCTGATACCACCAAGTTACTGTCTGACCCAGTACCTGATACCACTAAGTTACGGTCTGACCTAATACCTGATATCACCAAGTTACTGTCTAACCCAGTACATGATACTACAAAGTTACGGTCTGACCCAGTACCTGATACCACTAAGTTACTGTATGACCCAGTACCTGATACTACAAAGTTACTGTCTGACCCAGTACCTGAGACGTTGTATGGCATCAAAGGGGAGTTCGGTCTTGTCGTAACGGAGTCTGAAATCAAAGATTAATTAAATCAAACTTTCACCACCACTACTACCGCTTCGGTCATAGGTTATAAACTGGATACTTATAAACACTAAGAAGAAGTAGGTGGTTAGACCTTTGAGGGGGAGGGGGGGGGGGGCAGACTGACGCATTACCACTGGGGTCTTTGGGGATGAGGGTGATGGTTGGGGAGGGGGGAGGGGCAGACTGACGCATTACCACTGGGGTCATTGGGGATGAGGGTGATGGTTGGGGAGGGGGGAGGGGCTGACTGACGCCTTACCACTGGGGTCATTGGTGATGAGGGTGATGGTGGGGGAGGGGGGAGGGGGTGACTGACGCCTTACCACTGGGGTCATTGGTGATGAGGGTGATGGTGGGGGAGGGCAGACTGACGCCCTCTGCCGACGCAGCCAGGACCTCGATGTGGTATGCGGCCCCAGACTGTAGCTGGTACAGCGAGGTGTGCAGCTCTGTCGTCGTCATCTGTAACACGGGACAAAACTACCTTCACACTACACTTTCAAGCAACTTACTTCAGGTAAGACAGATAGATCACCTAAAACGCAGAATAAGATCGACCATAAAGACATCTCTCACAGTATTACATCGGATAGTATGGGCGGATCTATGGGGGGGGGGGGGGGTTAAGGGGGTAGCACCCCCCCCCCCCCCCGCTCGCAAATGCCTAGATCCGCCTCCTGGATAGATATCTAGTTCGCATTATAGTTTCAGTGGTCTTACAGCTTTAACCCCCCATTGCCTGGTCTTACAATGCAGCCTGCCACACTCTCTTATCGTACCCATGGTAACTAAAACATTATGTCTGATATCATAATTCAAAATTAATTCAGCTTAACCGGCCCCTCAGGCTCGCTCAGCAGCTTACAGAGGAATTCCACATGCAAAGTGCAAATGTAAACAAATTGAGAGTATTTTCATGTTTTCAGTCCTTTGGAACTTCAATAAATTGGATTATGTCTGGCGTTGTGCTAGGTGCTGCGCTAGGCGTCACGTGACTGACCTGGGAGTAGGCGAGGGCGTGCCCCTCCCGCCAGTAGCGCACTTGGTAGGCCAAGATCAGGTTGGCGTTGTCCTGCGGGGCGTCCCAGGTCACGTCCGCCGTGGTGTACGTGACCCCGACCACGCGCACGTTACGCGGCGAACTCGCGATGGTCACTGCGTCACGTACATGTATATCACATATCACATGTCCTTAGTTAGTAGTTAGGCTACATAATGACATCGATTTAACAGAAATTCTAAGATAACCCGATGGCAGAAGCGGCAATGTATTTTAAAGTTAGTTATCGAGCTCTTTCCCGCTAAAATTAGAGGTCAAAATACATATAAAAGTCAGTCCTTGAATCATCCAACATTTCTTTTGTCGATATTCCACGCATAGCGTGTGAGTCATTGTTATACAGGCGAGCCGGGATAGACACGTTTGCCATATCACAGCCGAAACGGCGATGTTTATTAGATTTCATAGAATAAACAATCGAGTTTTTTTCAAGTTGTGATATATATGTCGTCTGGGCTTAGATTTGGCGCGAAAATCTCGGAAAGCAGCTTTAACACTTAACATGATGAACAGTTATGACATAAGGTCATACTGGTGGAGGAGAGTTAAAGCCATAGTCCCCGTGCAGCAGTAGCCATTGTCGTAAAGAAGGAGTACCCACTGGCGTTGTCGTTAAAGCAGTCGCCGATGTGCGGCAGGAGGGTGATGCAGTGGACCTCGTCAAGGTGGGTCAGCTTGCCGGCACACAGCCCCATACAGCTGGGGTCCAGACCCTGCTGCTCACAGCACGCCGTGTGGTTCCTCTCACCTGGGGGGGGGGGGTGTCAAATACAGAGCTTCAATAGGTATATCTAGGCACAAGCTACTTCAGTTAATATAACAAACGATTCTCGCACGATTTTTGTTGACATAGTATTTTTGCTAAAAAAAAAAAGACAATGTTTAAAATCTGCTGTGATGGTGTGGTCTCCATGGTGATGGTGACGTCACTGACTGACCTGACATGCAGGCGAAGACCTTATCGACCTCAGAGTAGCAGTCCATGATGGTTGCCTGGGAGTCTGGGAGGGCCCCCTCCCCGCACAGCAGGGGCTGACACTCGGGCCGCACCCCCCGGTCCTGACAGCACTCTGCAGGGCAGGCGACAAGCCGGTCAGAGCAGGACCCACGCCACACCGAGCGAATTCATTCGAAATCATTTTTTAAAATATTTTTTATAATTAAAGTCCCACTTAAACAGGAGCCTCACAAAGACCATATTATTATTATCATTAGTAGTAGTATAAATAATATTATTACTGATAACATGTATTAATAATTGACCCATAATTAAACGTGTCTGTGTATGGCAAGATATGTTGCATATTTCATTTCACCATGCATATTACAATTCACCATGAAGTTTGAACAGGACTCACGCTGAAAGGTTGCCTGGGTTACGCCTGGGGGTAACGGGTTTCCTGAAGGTAGAACACACAATGTACCTGTGACTTCACAAGTAATACAGCAAAAGCTAATCTCCATGGGGTATAATATTGTTTTATACAGCAAAAAGCATAATTCAGACAATATGAAATAAAACAAACTACACAGCCCCCCACCCCACAAAACGAAGGGACTAACTTGCTTCGTTATGCGAGACCCCGGGGGCCACTGTTATACGAATCTGATGGGGGGAGGGGGGGGGGCGGGGTTCCGCGGGTGCCTCTTGATGCCTGAGGGAGCGGACATTTGTGATGAAAAAGAGCGGATATATCGGGGAGCGATCACGTGGGTGTGACTGAGTGCGAGACTATCGGGGAGCGATCACGTGGGTGTGACTGAGTGAGAGACTATCGGGGAGTGAGCACGTGGGTGTGACTGAGTGCGAGACCATCGGGGAGCGATCACGTGGGTGTGACTGAGTGCGAGACTATCGGGGAGTGAGCACGTGGGTGTGACTGAGTGCGAGACTATCGGGGAGCGATCACGTGGGTGTGACTGAGTGCGAGACTATCGGGGAGCGACCACGTGGGTGTGACTGAGTGCGAGACTATCGGGGAGCGATCACGTGGGTGTGACTGAGTGCGAGACTATCGGGGAGCGATCACGTGGGTGTGACTGAGTGCGAGACTATCGGGGAGCGATCACGTGGGTGTGACTGAGTGCGAGACTATCGGGGAGCGATCACGTGGGTGTGACTGAGTGCGAGACTATCGGGGAGTGAGCACGTGGGTGTGACTGAGTGCGGGACTATCGGGGAGCGATCACGTGGGTGTGACTTGAGTGAGAGACTATCAGGGAGTGAGCACGTGGGTGTGACTGAGGGCGAGACTATCGGAGAGCGATCAGGTGGGCGTGACTGAGTGCGAGACTATCGGGGAGCGAGCACGTGGGTGTGACTGAGTGCGAGACTATCGGGAAGCGAGCACGTGGGTGTGACTTGAGTGCGAGACTATCGGGGAGCGATCACGTGGGTGTGACTGAGTGCGAGACTATCGGGGAGCGAGCACGTGGGTGTGACTGAGTGCGAGACGCTCGGGGCGCGATCACGTGGGTGTGACTGAGTGCGAGACTCTCGGGGCGCGATCACGTGGGTGAGACTGACTGGAGAGCGTGGAGACGAGCTCGCCGTAGGAGGGCAGACTGGCTCCGTGCTCGTTGAAGGCCACGACGCGAATCTCGTACAGCGTGCTCGACTCCAGCTGGGTCAGGTCATGCTCCAGGGTCCACCCCGACTGGACCTCGTGGCTCTGCAAAGGGTGACACAGCCATCAGTCATCACAACGTGACCAGGTTACGAACATAGCCATCACAACGTGACCAGGTCAGGAACATATCCAAAAGTTATGCATACAGCAATATTTTTGCCGAAACTTTTTTTTTAAATGGTTTGAGTAAAAATGGCGCATGTAGGTTCTTGGTGTTTAAGAACACATGTAATTAATGCAATTAATGCAGTTAACAACAATGTTGTCAGGACGCCTTGTTTTACCAAACAAAAATCGTGTGGAAAAGTGTGGCTTTCTTGTGTACTTCGTCCCCTAGTTAACAGTGACACAGTCAAATTCCAGAGAGATTTAGAACGTCCTAATGTTGTCTAGGCCACCGCTATGGACGGCCAATAGCTCACACGTGGACTCACCCTCTCCAGCTTGTCGTCGCTGGCCCGCCTGTATAACACGCGGTACCCGCTCAGAGACCCAGAGTTCTCCACGGGGGGGAGCCACTGGGCATGCAGCACGCTCGAGGACTTGGCGTACACGCTGAGTTGTAGCGGCGGGGACGGCAGCAGGTCTGTCATCATTGGGGAAAGGGAAACATAACTACGGCATGAGCTCCAAAACCATGGACACACCCCCCCCCCACAGCCTCATAAGTACATACAGCATTAGCTCCAAAGCCGTGGATCCCCTCCCCCCCCCTCCACCCCACGCCTCAACCCGTCTTCCGTCCGGACTTTAGCTAGATCGTCTGGGCCTGTAATTACATTGTAATGTGTAATGGTTAGCGCACTAGACCGCAACTTTAGTAAGTCCTGGATTAGAATCCGGGTCCCGGCACCCAATCCGGCGTCTGCTTCATCCCACCACCCCTTGTCGTCCCGGGAGCTTCCTTGGCCCAGTTTAGTACCCGTTTGTGCACAAAGGGTGTCTACAACGCCTATATATATCCATCTAGGTACGAAAGGGGCCTAACCACGTCATGGTTGGGTGGTTGTATATTTAGGACGCTTTAACAGAAGGAAGGGACAGTGGAGCCATGTCCCCTGGGGTAAACCCCTACTCTTGGCGAAGAAGAACATGGGACCTTTATCCTACGACCACACAGACATGGCCACAGCGGGGCGCTAATCACCGATCCACGTGCCGTTAGGCTCTCAGGTGGCCAGAGCACTCAATGCGAGCGCTCTAGCCCACTGAGCTACCTGACCGGCCCCTTGTGACGTCATGGCGCCATTGTGACGTCATGGCGCCGGCACGGTACTCACGCTGGCCCTCCTCGAAGCACTCCATGATATCCCTGGACCAGGCGAGGCAGGCGAACTGGCCGTCCGTCATGAAGGACGCCTTGCCGAAGCAGAAGTCGAGGCACTGAGAGGGCACGAGACGCTGGCGACAACAAGGCACGTGGTTCCTGCCGGCTGTAAACACACAGGTCATGTAAACTTACCAGTCATGTAAACAGACGTCATGTAAACAGACAGGTCATGTAAACACAGTTACTACACTAGCGGCTTCCCACCCTCTGTAAACACACATCTACTATAACCACTAACTGGTTCACACCCTCTGTAAACACACAACTAATATAACCACTAACTGGTTCACACCCTCTGTAAACACACAACTAGTATAACCACTAACTGGTTCCCACCCTCTGTAAACACACATCTATTACACTAACTGGTTCCCACCCTCTGAAAAAAAAAACAGCTATTACACTAACTGGCTCACACCCTCTGTAAACACACATCTATTACACTAGCTGGTTCCCACCCTCTGTAAACACACATCTATTATAAGAACTAATTGGTTCCCACCCTCTGAAAACACAGCTATTACACTAACTGGTTCCCACCCTCTGCAAAGCACACAACTATTACACTAACTGGTTCCCACCCTCTGTAAACACAACCATTACACTAACTGGTTCCCACCCTCTGTAAACACACAACTAGTATAACCACTAACTGGTTCCCACCCTCTGTAAACACACAACTATTACACTAACTGGTTCCCACCCTTTGTAAACACAACCATTACACTAACTGGTTCCCACCCTCTGTAAAGACACAACTAGTATAACCACTAACTGGTTCCCACCCTCTGTAAAGACACAACTATTACACTAACTGGTTACCACCCTCTGCAAGCACAACCATTACACTAACTGGTTTCCACCCTCTGTAAACACACAACTAGTATAACCACTAACTGGTTCCCACCCTCTGTAAACACACAACTATTTCACTAACTGGTTCCCACCCTTTGTAAACACACATCTATTACACTAACTGGTTCCCACCCTCTGTAAACACACAACTATTACACTAACTGGTTCCCACCCTCTGTAAGCACAACCATTACACTAACTGGTTCCCACCCTCTGTAAACACACAACTAGTATAACCACTAACTGGTTCCCACCCTCTGTAAACACACAACTATTACACTAACTGGTTCCCACCCTTTGAAAACACACATCTATTACACTAACTGGTTCCCACCCTCTGTAAACACACATCTATTACACTAACTGGTTCCCACCCTCTGTAAACAGACATCTATTATAACCACTAACTGGTTCCCACCCTCTGTAAACACACATCTATTATAAGCACTAATTGGTTCCCACCCTCTGAAAACACATCTATTACACTAACTGGTTTCCACCCTCTGTAAACACACAACCATTACACTAACTGGTTCCCACCCTCTGTAAACAGACATCTATTATAACCACTAACTGGTTCCCACCCTCTGTAAACACACAACTATTACACTAACTGGTTTCCACCCTCTGTAAACACACAACCATTAAACTAACTGGTTCCCACCCTCTGTAAACAGACATCTATTATAACCACTAACTGGTTCCCACCCTCTGTAAACACACAACTATTACACTAACTGGTTCCCACCCTTTGTAAACACACATCTATTACACTAACTGGTTCCCACCCTCTGTAAACACACAACTATTACACTAACTGGTTCCCACCCTCTGTAAACACACATCTATTATAAATACTAACTGGTTCCCACCCTCTGAAAACACACAGCTATTACACTAACTGGTCCCCCCCCCCTCTGCAAGACGCACATCTATTACACTAACTGGTTCCCAGCGTCTGCAAAACACACATCTATTACACTAACTGGTTCCCAGCGTCTGGAAACACATGTAACAATTACATTAGCTGGTTCCCACCCTCTGTAAACACATGTAACAATTACATTAGCTGGTTCCCACCCTCTGTAAACACATGTAACAATTACATTAGCTGGTTCCCACCCTCTGTAAACACATGTAACAATTACATTAGCTCGTTCGCAACCTCTGTAAACACATGTAACAATTACATTAGCTGGTTCCCACCCTCTGTAAACAGACACTCGGGGGCTGTTTGGACTCACCGGACCCACAAGTGAGCAGCTTGGGGAAGTCGAGCTGGCTGCACCGGGTGAAGTCGAAAGTGTTGAAGTTGAGCGTGCTTGGACTACAGACGGGGCGACATGGTGACGACACCCCCGCCCCGATACAGCAATCTGAAGGGGGCACATCGGGCAGCTCAGGTCAAAATACGCAGCTAGACACCCACACCATTAAATTATCAAAATAATAAAACATAAATCGCATAAAATTAAGTAAAGCGGAAATTGCGCCTTGATTACAACAAATAACAAATACGCACATTATTAAATTATTAAAGTAACGAAACCAAAAATGCATGAAATTGATTTTAAGCAGAAATTGCGTCTTGGTTAAGACAAATCAGAAACGCACACCGTATTTGCGTCATTAACATGTTACGTTGGTTCAAGTGATGAGAACTGACCAGTGAAGTTGACTCTGGGTAGGTCGGCGATTGGTGGGGAGGTGGGGACACCTAGACAGTGGACCAGGAGTAATGCATCAAGTCATCAATAGATAAGAAAGAATAATTAACACAGTGTATAAATATTCAATGACTCATCACTTCACGGGATCACAGAAACTAGCTTTTTCTATTTCATCCACGCATTCAAAATTGTACCGCTTTCTTATTTCGGTATTATGCACTGTTGTTCTAATGCTGCTTATATGCCTACAACAATTTCCTGTCTACATTAGGATTTTCAAAAGATATTGACTCCAGTAAACATTGTCTGAATGAAGGTGCGAATGTAAACTATATACGAAATATATATGTTTTTTGATAAAGAGCTAAAAAAAAACGGCAGTGACGTAGTACACAAGAAAGCCACACTTCCCCACGTGGAGTGCACCAGTTTGTGGCTTAGCAACATCATTTTCATAAAACATGACACAAGTTGGGGGTATAGGCCTTATAATAAGTAACCTTGCTGTATAAGCCTTATAATAAGTAACCTTGCTGTATAAGCCTTATAATAAGTAACCTTGCTGTATAAGCCTTATAATAAGTAACCTTGCTGTATAAGCCTTATAATAAGTAACCTTGCTGTATAAGCCTTATAATAAGTAACCTTGCTGTATAAGCCTTATAATAAGTAACCTTGCTGTATAGGCCTTATAATAAGTAACCTTGCTGTATAAGCCTTATAATAAGTAACCTTGCTGTATAAGCCTTATAATAAGTAACCTTGCTGTATAAGCCTTATAATAAGTAACCTTGCTGTATAAGCCTTATAATAAGTAACCTTGCTGTATAAGCCTTATAATAAGTAACCTTGCTGTATAAGCCTTATAATAAGTAACCTTGCTGTATAAGCCTTATAATAAGTAACCTTGCTGTATAAGCCTTATAATAAGTAACCTTGCTGTATAAGCCTTATAATAAGTAACCTTGCTGTATAAGCCTTATAATAAGTAACCTTGCTGTATAAGCCTTATAATAAGTAACCTTGCTGTATAAGCCTTATAATAAGTAACCTTGCTGTATAAGCCTTATAATAAGTAACCTTGCTGTATAAGCCTTATAATAAGTAACCTTGCTGTATAAGCCTTATAATAAGTAACCTTGCTGTATAAGCCTTATAATAAGTAACCTTGCTGTATAAGCCTTATAATAAGTAACCTTGCTGTATAAGCCTTATAATAAGTAACCTTGCTGTATAAGCCTTATAATAAGTAACCTTGCTGTATAAGCCTTATAATAAGTAACCTTGCTGTATAAGCCTTATAATAAGTAACCTTGCTGTATAAGCCTTATAATAAGTAACCTTGCTGTATAAGCCTTATAATAAGTAACCTTGCTGTATAAGCCTTATAATAAGTAACCTTGCTGTATAAGCCTTATAATAAGTAACCTTGCTGTATAAGCCTTATAATAAGTAACCTTGCTGTATAAGCCTTATAATAAGTAACCTTGCTGTATAAGCCTTATAATAAGTAACCTTGCTGTATAAGCCTTATAATAAGTAACCTTGCTGTATAAGCCTTATAATAAGTAACCTTGCTGTATAAGCCTTATAATAAGTAACCTTGCTGTATAAGCCTTATAATAAGTAACCTTGCTGTATAAGCCTTATAATAAGTAACCTTGCTGTATAAGCCTTATAATAAGTAACCTTTACGTATAATATATCTCCCGAAGCGTCAGAGAGACAGCGAGACCTCCACCGTTGCAGTCCGTTGCTTGCGGTGCCGCTCGGCGGGCGACTTACCGATGATGCTGAGCGAGCTGGTCTGTGTAAGGCTGGTTCCACCCACCCGACACTGGTAGATCCCGGCATCCGACCGCCGGAGATTGGAAATCCGCAGGTCCCAATGGTCATCGCCACCTACAGCGAAACATTAGAACTAGCGTTGTAACGGCTAAGCTTCACCGCCGGCAAAGGGTGAATACCACTGCAGGAAGTTTGCTGTTATGAAAGCGATCGTTGCCCAAATAATCTATTTACCGGGTTTTTTATTTAGTACATATGCTATTTGAGAAGTGACATGGGGGAACGACATCAGGGAGTCATTCGCTAAAATCTGCTAATTTGTGTGTGGAAAGTACGAACTGAAACACAACAAAACTTGTGTACCCTCTTCCGGTGGGTGGGGCGTGGGGTGAGGGCGTCCCCGGGGCGTCCCTTCTCTCACTACATCTGAATTTATCATGCCTTACTTTAGTTCTAACAATGCGCTAGGAAGAGGAGGGGGGGGGGCTGCACCTCTGCTGGGACGCTATGTGCACGCACTGCCACTAACTAAATGATTCCACTTCCCAGACATAACATTTGACAAAGTCCTCTCTTGCCGCCACTCGTAAAAATGCCAGTGTTTGGTCTGCTGACATGGGGTAACATGGTAATGGACAGGGCGTCACTGGGATGCTGTTAATAACACAGCGGGCACGGTGACACGACAGGGCAGGCTGTGTAAAGAGACGGCAGTCTGTGACCGACACAGTACCGCCGATACAGACGCACTGTGTAAAGCATAGCGTAAAAACGAAACCCACAAAAAAACGAATCAAAAAACAAAATGAAAGACAAAGAAAACAATGCTGTGGAGAGGGTGGGGTAATGGGGGGGTTGTCACGAGAGAGGGTGAGGTAATCGGAGGGTTACGAGAGGGTTATGTAATGGGGAAAAGGGGGGGGGTGTCACGAGAGGGTGATGTGATGGGGTACTTGGGGGGGGGTCACAAGAGGGTGAAGGGGGGGCTGAAGAGAGGGGGATGTAATGGAGTGTGTGTACATAACGAATCAGACGGACGTCTAAGTCTAGCACTATTACTTAAAACGGATCAGCAAACCTGTTCCATTTCAAAAATGAGAAGTATATCCACTAGGAATCACTTATTTAATAAAAGAGATACCCTCTAGATATTGACCGAGGATGGGAACATATTCTGCTGTGTGCGGAATAAGTTGACCTTCAACTCTGAGAGAAAGCCGTCAAAGGTTTCAGGAGCAAACGCTCTACTGTTTGTGAGACGCAAGCCTCTACTGTTTGTGAGACGCAAGCCTCTACTGTTTGTGAGACGCAAGTCTCTACTGTTTGTGAGACGCACGCCTCTACTGTTTGTGAGACGCAAGCCTCTACTGTTTGTGAGACGCACGCCTCTACTGTTTGTGAGACGCAAGTCTCTACTGTTTGTGAGACGCACGTACCTACTGTTTGTGAGACGCAAGCCTCTACTGTTTGTGAGACGCACGCCTCTACTGTTTGTGAGACGCAAGTCTCTACTGTTTGTGAGACGCACGCCTCTACTGTCTGTGAGACGCAAGCCTCTACTGTTTGTGAGACGCACGCCTCTACTGTTTGTGAGACGCAAGTCTCTACTGTTTGTGAGACGCACGTCTCTACTGTTTGTGAGACGCACGCCTCTACTGTTTGTAAGACGCAAGCCTCTACTGTTTATGAGACGCAAGTCTCTACTGTTTGTGAGACGCAAGTCTCTACTGTTTGTGAGACGCAAGTCTCTACTGTTTGTGAGACGCAAGTCTACTGTTTGTGAGACGCACGCCTCTACTGTTTGTGAGACGCAAGTCTCTACTGTTTGTGAGACGCACGTACCTACTGTTTGTGAGACGCAAGCATCCACTGTTTGTGAGACGCACGCCTCTACTGTTTGTAAGACGCAAGTCTCTACTGTTTGTGAGACGCACGCCTCTACTGTTTGTGAGACGCAAGCCTCTACTGTTTGTGAGACGCAAGTCTCTACTGTTTGTGAGACGCACGCCTCTACTGTTTGTGAGACGCAAGTCTCTACTGTTTGTGAGACGCACGCCTCTACTGTTTGTGAGACACAAGTCTCTACTGTTTGTGAGACGCACGTCTCTACTGTTTGTGAGACGCAAGCCTCTACTGTTTGTGAGACGCAAGTCTCTACTGTTTGTGAGACGCACGCCTCTACAGTTTGTGAGACGCAAGTCTCTACTGTTTGTGAGACGCACGCCTCTACTGTTTGTGAGACACAAGTCTCTACTGTTTGTGAGACGCACGTCTCTACTGTTTGTGAGACGCAAGCCTCTACTGTTTGTGAGACGCACGTCTCTACTGTTTGTGAGACGCAAGCCTCTACTGTTTGTGAGACGCAAGTCTCTACTGTTTGTGAGACGCACACCTCTACTGTTTGTGAGACGCAAGTCTCTACTGTTTGTGAGACGCAAGTCTCTACTGTTTGTGAGACGCACGCCTCTACTGTTTGTGAGACGCAAGTCTCTACTGTTTGTGAGACGCAAGCCTCTACTGTTTGTGAGACGCAAGCCTCCACTGTTTGTGAGACGAAAGTCTCTACTGTTTGTGAGACGCACGCCTCTACTGTTTGTGAGACGCAAGCCTCTACTGTTTGTGAGACGCAAGTCTCTACTGTTTGTGAGACGCACGCCTCTACTGTTTGTGAGACGCAAGCCTCTACTGTTTGTGAGACGCAAGCCTCTACTGTTTGTGAGACGCAAGTCTCTACTGTTTGTGAGACGCACGCCTCTACTGTTTGTGAGACGCAAGTCTCTACTGTTTGTGAGACGCAAGTCTCTACTGTTTGTGAGACGCAAGTCTCTACTGTTTGTGAGACGCACGCCTCTACTGTTTGTGAGACGCACGTCTCTACTGTTTGTGAGACGCACGCCTCTACTGTTTGTGAGACGCAAGTCTCTACTGTTTGTGAGACGCAAGTCTCTACTGTTTGTGAGACGCACGTCTCTACTGTTTGTGAGACGCAAGCCTCTACTGTTTGTGAGACGCACGCCTCTACTGTTTGTGAGACGCAAGTCTCTACTGTTTGTGAGACGCAAGTCTCTACTGTTTGTGAGACGCACGTACCTACTGTTTGTGAGACGCAAGCCTCTACTGTTCGTGAGACGCAAGCCTCTACTGTTTGTGAGACGCAAGTCTCTACTGTTTGTGACACGCAAGCCTCTACTGTTTGTGAGATGCACGTATCTACTGTTTGTGAGACGCACGTCTCTACTGTTTGTGAGACGCAAGCCTCTACTGTTCGTGAGACGCAGGCCTCTACTGTTCGTGAGACGCAAGCCTCTACTGTTTGTGAGATGCACGTCTCTACTGTTTGTGAGACGCACGTCTCTACTGTTTGTGAGACGCAAGCATCCACTGTTTGTGAGACGCAAGCCTCTACTGTTTGTGAGACGCAAGCCTCTACTGTTTGTGAGACGCACGTCTCTACTGTTTGTGAGACGCACGTCTCTACTGTTCGTGAGACGCAAGCCTCTACTGTTTGTGAGACGCAAGTCTCTACTGTTTGTGAGACGCACGTCTCTACTGTTTGTGAGACGCACGTCTCTACTGTCTGTGAGACGCAAGCCTCTACTGTTCGTGAGACGCAAGCCTCTACTGTTTGTGAGACGCAAGCCTCTACTGTTTGTGAGACGCACGTCTCTACTGTTTGTGAGATGCACGTCTCTACTGTTTGTGAGACGCACGTCTCTACTGTTTGTGAGACGCAAGCCTCTACTGTTTGTGAGACGCACGTCTCTACTGTTTGTGAGACGCACGTCTCTACTGTTTGTGAGACGCACGTTTCTACTGTTTGTGAGACGCAAGCCTCTACTGTTCGTGAGACGCAAGCCTCTACTATTCGTGAGACGCAAGCCTCTACTGTTTGTGAGACGCACGTCTCTACTGTTTGTGAGACGCACGTTTTTACTATTTGTGAGATGCAAGCCTCTACTGTTCGTGAGACGCACGCCTTTACTGTTTGTGAGACGCAAGTCTCTACTGTTTGTGAGACGCAAGCCTCTACTGTTTGTGAGACGCAAGTTTCTACTGTTTGTGAGACGCAAGCCTCTACTGTTTGTGAGACGCACGTCTCTACTGTTTGTGAGACGCACGTCTCTACTGTTTGTGAGACGCAAGCCTCTACTGTTCGTGAGACGCAAGCCTCTACTGTTTGTGAGACGCACGTCTCTACTGTTTGTGAGACGCACGTCTCTACTGTTTGTGAGACGCACGTCTCTACTGTTTGTGAGACGCAAGCCTCTACTGTTTGTGAGACGCACGTCTCTACTGTTTGTGAGACGCACGTCTCTACTGTTTGTGAGACGCAAGCCTCTACTGTTTGTGAGACGCAAGTCTCTACTGTTTGTGAGACGCAAGCCTCTACTGTTTGTGAGACGCACGTCTCTACTGTTTGTGAGACGCAAGTCTCTACTGTTTGTGAGACGCACGTCTCCACTGTTTGTGAGACGCAAGCATCCACTGTTTGTGAGACGCAAGCCTCTACTGTTTGTGAGACGCAAGCCTCTACTGTTTGTGAGACGCAAGCCTCCACTGTGAGATGCAAGCTTCTACTGTTTGTGAGACGCACGCCTCTACTGTTTGTGAGACGCACGCCTCTACTGTTTGTGAGACGCACGCCTCTACTGTTTGGGTACAAACCCACTACTATTTGGGAGGAGCAAACGATATCCTACTTGAGAGGAGCAGCCCTCTCCTGTTAGACAAGCAAACCCTTTTCTTTTGTGGAGCTAACCTTCTACTCTTTTGTGGAGCTAACCTTCTACTCTTTTGTGGAGCTAACCTTCTACTCTTTTGTGGAGCTAACCTTCTACTCTTTGAAATAAGCCAACCCTTTCCTATTTAAGGCACCCTATACTGTTAGGAAGAACACATTATATATGACAAAAGGTGGTAGTATATGAAGTAACGGACGTGATGGTTTATCACGTTAGCTTTGCTGCCACGGAATTATTCTGCTGCGAAATGCAATGTCTACTCCAGTAGGTGAGGCTGACGTCCCTGTGCGGACAGCCCTCTTCCCCATACACCAAGGATGGTGTATCAGATACACTATCTTTGCACACTGACGCTAACCGTCTTTGCCCGGACCTCCCTCCAGCCTTCTTCAAACACAGACTGACGTATTTGGCGTCTTTATTACGTCTGTATCACGTGTCACAGAGCTAAGGAGGACGGCCATTGGCGGGGTACCTGTGTCAGGCCGCGTGGAGAAGCAAGCCCACATAGGACGTAAGAGATTGCCAGCTTTAAAAGAGTCAAGAGATAAGCGGCGTTCCCGCATGTCCCCCCCAGTCGACGGAATAGCCCGTCCGCTGGCAGAACAAACAAAGGCTTTTAAAACTGTCCCCTCCGAAAACGCCACCCCAGACGCGGTCATTGATTATTCATTGTCTAAAACAAGGTGAGGAAAGAGGGTCATAGATCGACTGGAATCCTCCATGTCACAGGGACGCCAGGGTTGTCTTCCCCCAGACGTCCCCCAGGGTGCCGTACCCCCCGCCCCCCCCCCCACTCCCTCATCCCCAGCTACCACCGACATCCACCCACAATCAATCTCAACCATTCAACAGCTTTCCAAGGAACGTAGATCTGAGTCGGACCACAGCGACGTTCTCCATAACAGTTTTCCTTTGCCTAATCGCCCTCAGACAGCGCAGTCCCTGAGGGGCACGTCCCAGGGCAATGTAAAGGCAAAGACGGTTTGGAGGTACGGGATGGGTGGGATGTGTGGGGTGGGGGAGTGTTGGGTGGGGTCAGTGGGAGGGTACGATGGGGAAGGATTGTGTGGGGTATGTGGAGTGAGAGGGTTGGATATGGGGTAGTGTTTGGTGGGGTGTATGATGTGGGGGAGTGTTGTGTGGGAAGTGTTGGGTGGAGAATGTTGGGCGGGGTGAGTTGTAAGTTGGGGTGTGGGAGGGGTGTGTGGGGTGTGTAGGGTGTGGGAGGGGTGTGTGGGGTGTGTAGGGTGTGGGAGGGTGTGTGGGGTGGGCGTGTGGGATGGGCGAGTATTGGGTGGGGTGCGTGAGATGGGGGAGTATTCTTTGGGGTGTGTGGAGTTGGGGTTGGACGGGTGGTGTGGGGTGTATAGGGCAGTGATGGGTGGGGGGGTGTCTGAGGTGGAGTGTGGGATCTGTGGTTGGGGGAGTGACGGGTGGCGAAAAAAAACGTTGTCTCCAGAGAATAATCGCAGTTAGGATAAAATTAAATGGTCTGGTTATTACCAAAGCAGTCATCAGCTTGATGATGGTGTCATGGCAGAGAGAGACACGGACCTATATCTACCCTGCCACACCCCCGGGCCCCACCCTGGCAGAGAGAGACAGACCTATATGTACCCTGCCACACCCCCCGGCCCCACCCTAGCAGAGAGAGACACGGACCTATATGTACCCTGCCACACCCCCGGGCCCCACCCTGGCAGAGAGAGACACGGACCTATATCTACCCTGCCACACCCCCGGGCCCCACCCTGGCAGAGAGAGACACGGACCTATATGTACCCTGCCACACCCCACCGGGCCCCACCCTGGCAGAGAGAGACACGGACCTATATGTACCCTGCCACACCCCCGGGCCCCACCCTGGCAGAGAGAGACACAGACCTATATGTACCCTGCCACACCCCCGGGCCCCACCCTGGCAGAGAGAGACACAGACCTATATCTACCCTGCCACACCCCCGGGCCCCACCCTGGCAGAGAGAGACACAGACCTATATGTACCCTGCCACACCCCCGGGCCCCACCCTGGCAGAGAGAGACACGGACCTATATGTACCCTGCCACACCCCCGGGCCCCACCCTGGCAGAGAGAGACACAGACCTATATGTACCCTGCCACACCCCCGGGCCCCACCCTGGCAGAGAGAGACACAGACCTATATCTACCCTGCCACACCCCCGGGCCCCGCCCTGGCAGAGAGAGACACGGACCTATATCTACCCTGCCACACCCCCGGGCCCCACCCTGGCAGAGAGAGACACGGACCTATATGTACCCTGCCACACCCCCGGGCCCCACCCTGGCAGAGAGAGACACAGACCTATATCTACCCTGCCACACCCCCGGGCCCCACCCTGGCAGAGAGAGACACAGACCTATATGTACCCTGCCACACCCCCGGGCCCCACCCTGGCAGAGAGAGACACGGACCTATATGTACCCTGCCACACCCCCCGGCCCCACCCTGGCAGAGAGAGACACGGACCTATATGTACCTTGCCCCACCCCCGGGCCCCACCCTGGCAGAGAGAGACACAGACCTATATGTACCCTGCCACACCCCCGGGCCCCACCCTGGCAGAGAGAGACACGGACCTATATGTACCCTGCCCCACCCCCGGGCCCCACCCTGGCAGAGAGAGACACAGACCTATATGTACCCTGCCCCACCCCCGGGCCCCACCCTGGCAGAGAGAGACACGGACCTATATGTACCCTGCCACACCCCCGGGCCCCACCCTGGCAGAGAGAGACACGGACCTATATGTACCCTGCCACCCCCCCCGGGCCCCACCCTGGCAGAGAGAGACACTGACCTATATGTACCCTGCCACACCCCCGGGCCCCACCCTGGCAGAGAGAGACACAGACCTATATGTACCCTGCCACACCCCCGGGCCCCACCCTGGCAGAGAGAGACACGGACCTATATGTACCCTGCCCCACCCCCGGGCCCCACCCTGGCAGAGAGAGACACGGACCTATATGTACCCTGCCACACCTCCGGGCCCCACCCTGGCAGAGAGAGACACGGACCTATATCTACCCTGCCACACCCCCGGGCCCCACCCTGGCAGAGAGAGACACGGACCTATATGTACCCTGCCACACCCCCGGGCCCCACCCTGGCAGAGAGAGACACGGACCTATATGTACCCTGCCCCACCCCCGGGCCCCACCCTGGCAGAGAGAGACACGGACCTATATGTACCCTGCCACACCACCGGGCCCCACCCTGGCAGAGAGAGACAGACCTATATGTACCCTGCCACACCCCCCGGCCCCACCCTGGCAGAGAGAGACAGACCTATATGTACCCTGCCACACCCCCGGGCCCCACCCTGGCAGAGAGAGACAGACCTATATGTACCCTGCCACACCCCCCGGCCCCACCCTAGCAGAGAGAGACACGGACCTATATGTACCCTGCCACACCCCCGGGCCCCACCCTGGCAGAGAGAGACACGGACCTATATGTACCCTGCCACACCACCGGGCCCCACCCTGGCAGAGAGAGACACGGACCTATATGTACCCTGCCACACCCCCGGGCCCCACCCTGGCAGAGAGAGACAGACCTATATGTACCCTGCCACACCCCCCGGCCCCACCCTAGCAGAGAGAGACACGGACCTATATGTACCCTGCCACACCCCCGGGCCCCACCCTGGCAGAGAGAGACAGACCTATATGTACCCTGCCACACCCCCCGGCCCCACCCTAGCAGAGAGAGACACGGACCTATATGTACCCTGCCACACCCCCGGGCCCCACCCTGGCAGAGAGAGACACGGACCTATATCTACCCTGCCACACCCCCGGGCCCCACCCTGGCAGAGAGAGACACGGACCTATATGTACCCTGCCACACCCCACCGGGCCCCACCCTGGCAGAGAGAGACACGGACCTATATGTACCCTGCCACACCCCCGGGCCCCACCCTGGCAGAGAGAGACACAGACCTATATGTACCCTGCCACACCCCCGGGCCCCACCCTGGCAGAGAGAGACAGACCTATATGTACCCTGCCACACCCCCCGGCCCCACCCTAGCAGAGAGAGACACGGACCTATATGTACCCTGCCACACCCCCGGGCCCCACCCTGGCAGAGAGAGACAGACCTATATGTACCCTGCCACACCCCCCGGCCCCACCCTAGCAGAGAGAGACACGGACCTATATCTACCCTGCCACACCCCCGGGCCCCACCCTGGCAGAGAGAGACAGACCTATATGTACCCTGCCACACCCCCCGGCCCCACCCTAGCAGAGAGAGACACGGACCTATATGTACCCTGCCACACCCCCGGGCCCCACCCTGGCAGAGAGAGACAGACCTATATGTACCCTGCCACACCCCCCGGCCCCACCCTAGCAGAGAGAGACACGGACCTATATGTACCCTGCCACACCCCCGGGCCCCACCCTGGCAGAGAGAGACACGGACCTATATGTACCCTGCCACACCCCCGGGCCCCACCCTGGCAGAGAGAGACAGACCTATATGTACCCTGCCCCACCCCCGGGCCCCACCCTGGCAGAGAGAGACACGGACCTATATGTACCCTGCCACCCCCCCGGGCCCCACCCTGGCAGAGAGAGACAGACCTATATGTACCCTGCCACACCCCCCGGCCCCACCCTAGCAGAGAGAGACACGGACCTATATGTACCCTGCCACACCCCCGGGCCCCACCCTGGCAGAGAGAGACAGACCTATATGTACCCTGCCACACCCCCCGGCCCCACCCTAGCAGAGAGAGACACGGACCTATATGTACCCTGCCACACCCCCGGGCCCCACCCTGGCAGAGAGAGACACGGACCTATATCTACCCTGCCACACCCCCGGGCCCCACCCTGGCAGAGAGAGACACGGACCTATATGTACCCTGCCACACCCCACCGGGCCCCACCCTGGCAGAGAGAGACACGGACCTATATGTACCCTGCCACACCCCCGGGCCCCACCCTGGCAGAGAGAGACACAGACCTATATGTACCCTGCCACACCCCCGGGCCCCACCCTGGCAGAGAGAGACACAGACCTATATCTACCCTGCCACACCCCCGGGCCCCACCCTGGCAGAGAGAGACACAGACCTATATGTACCCTGCCACACCCCCGGGCCCCACCCTGGCAGAGAGAGACACAGACCTATATCTACCCTGCCACACCCCCGGGCCCCACCCTGGCAGAGAGAGACACGGACCTATATGTACCCTGCCACACCCCCGGGCCCCACCCTGGCAGAGAGAGACACAGACCTATATGTACCCTGCCACACCCCCGGGCCCCACCCTGGCAGAGAGAGACACAGACCTATATCTACCCTGCCACACCCCCGGGCCCCACCCTGGCAGAGAGAGACACGGACCTATATCTACCCTGCCACACCCCCGGGCCCCACCCTGGCAGAGAGAGACACGGACCTATATGTACCCTGCCACACCCCCGGGCCCCACCCTGGCAGAGAGAGACACAGACCTATATGTACCCTGCCACACCCCCGGGCCCCACCCTGGCAGAGAGAGACACAGACCTATATCTACCCTGCCACAACCCCGGGCCCCACCCTGGCAGAGAGAGACACGGACCTATATCTACCCTGCCACACCCCCGGGCCCCACCCTGGCAGAGAGAGACACGGACCTATATGTACCCTGCCACACCCCCGGGCCCCACCCTGGCAGAGAGAGACACGGACCTATATCTACCCTGCCACACCCCCGGGCCCCACCCTGGCAGAGAGAGACACAGACCTATATCTACCCTGCCACACCCCCGGGCCCCACCCTGGCAGAGAGAGACACAGACCTATATCTACCCTGCCACACCCCCGGGCCCCACCCTGGCAGAGAGAGACACAGACCTATATGTACCCTGCCACACCCCCGGGCCCCACCCTGGCAGAGAGAGACACAGACCTATATCTACCCTGCCACACCCCCGGGCCCCACCCTGGCAGAGAGAGACACAGACCTATATGTACCCTGCCACACCCCCGGGCCCCACCCTGGCAGAGAGAGACACGGACCTATATGTACCCTGCCCCACCCCCGGGCCCCACCCTGGCAGAGAGAGACACGGACCTATATGTACCCTGCCACACCTCCGGGCCCCACCCTGGCAGAGAGAGACACGGACCTATATCTACCCTGCCACACCCCCGGGCCCCACCCTGGCAGAGAGAGACACGGACCTATATGTACCCTGCCACACCTCCGGGCCCCACCCTGGCAGAGAGAGACACGGACCTATATCTACCCTGCCACACCCCCGGGCCCCACCCTGGCAGAGAGAGACACGGACCTATATGTACCCTGCCCCACCCCCGGGCCCCACCCTGGCAGAGAGAGACACAGACCTATATGTACCCTGCCACACCCCCGGGCCCCACCCTGGCAGAGAGAGACACGGACCTATATCTACCCTGCCACACCCCCGGGCCCCACCCTGGCAGAGAGAGACACGGACCTATATGTACCCTGCCCCACCCCCGGGCCCCACCCTGGCAGAGAGAGACACGGACCTATATGTACCCTGCCACACCTCCGGGCCCCACCCTGGCAGAGAGAGACACGGACCTATATCTACCCTGCCACACCCCCGGGCCCCACCCTGGCAGAGAGAGACACAGACCTATATGTACCCTGCCACACCCCCGGGCCCCACCCTGGCAGAGAGAGACACGGACCTATATGTACCCTGCCACACCCCCGGGCCCCACCCTGGCAGAGAGAGACACAGACCTATATCTACCCTGCCACACCCCCGGGCCCCACCCTGGCAGAGAGAGACACAGACCTATATGTACCCTGCCACACCCCCGGGCCCCACCCTGGCAGAGAGAGACACAGACCTATATCTACCCTGCCCCACCCCACCGGGCCTCACTCTGGCAGAGAGAGACACAGACCTATATCTACCCTGCCCCACCCCACCGGGCCTCACTCTGGCAGAGAGAGACAGACCTATATCTACCATGCCTAACCCCCCACCCCCGGGCCCCTCCCTCTGTATCAGCCGGGAAGGGGCTGGGAGGGGGGGGGGGAGGGGCGAGGTTTATGGCGCAGACCGTGTATCAGCCGGGAAGGGGGGTGGGGTGGGGCTGAGGTCCCTGCCGCCGACTGACTGGGCTGTCTGTCGTGTCAGACCTACAGACGCACTCCCAAACACTTGACATCACGGCGCGGTATTTACCGACCCCCGCCGGGCCCACGCGGCTCCCGGTTTTACACTTGTTCCCGGGGTATACAAAACACAAACCCGGCAGTCCTATTGTGCGCCTCTCATCACTGGCCGTCCCGCCACACATACACAACGGTGGGACTCAGGGGTAAATGCGCCTTCCCCCTCCCCCTTCTCCCTATCCCTGCCTTCCGGGGCCTCCCCGGGACAGATACACAGACCCAGGCGGGGTGGGTGAGGAGGGTGGGCAGCGGGGGTGGGGGGGGGGGGGGGGGAGGGGCGGGGGCTCCCACACTAATCCCATAAAGGGCAGCTTACATCATGTTAGGCTTAGGACCGATCGATCATGCTGAAGATTGGAAGCGAAACTGAAAAGCAAACAAGTCTATCGATTGGCATGGGATTTAGGGGATTACTGCAACCCCCCCCCCCCCACCCCCGCTCCCTCCCCCCGACCCCCCGATCCCTCCATTTACCCTAACCCCATAACCCCGGCTTTCCGCGGAAAGGCTTTTGACAATGCTACTGTTTCAATACAAACCGCAACGACCTACGCAAACAAAGGGAGTATCGCATTGTTACAGCAGGTAACAAAATCATATTCGCAATGGTGAACACTCGAGATATTAGATTAAACACGAAAAACAAGAGAACCCGCCTGACGTGTAACAAATATCTTGTTTTGTCCGGTTGCAATTCGCGTTCAATATTTGGTATATGTTTCGATGTATGTGTGAAATTAACGAAAATCCAATATGGCGCCATGGGCAAACTAACTGCCTTCGCGAGAGTCACGTGTGAGGTAATGGGCGTGCTTTACAGGGACGCCGTGGCGACGAGAACACGACGGGAGATCGCGAGACAATGCCCAGGGACGACGAGACTTGAAGAGACGCCACTCAGCGAGACACGCGCAAACAGACTCGTGACATGGCGTATAAATTAACCCCCGACACGCGGCAGTAAACAGAGGGACGCTGGCCGGTAAACAACACGAGTCGGGTTCTGTCTGATAGGCCTTATCTCCAGCAAGCTTTACACGCCGTCCGACCAGCTGCGGGAGGGGCTCCGTCTCATCTGGGATAAGAACCAACTACAAACAGCTCTCCACAATGGACGAATCCCATCCATTGTATTTATATTCCTTCCCTTCTTTTACATAGAGGTCTCCGACTGTCTCTCCGTCCCGTGGTCTGCCTGCTTAGCACAGCGGTGTCGGCGTTTCGCTTACACCATGGTTTGATTGATTCATTCGCTCCAACACGGTCCCTGCCATAGTGTTTAACGCACAGCCCTATCAGCTATCACGTGTTCTGACGCCCGTTGTCCCCATCGCTCTAACGCTACTTGCTACATGTTGACAGGCTTGTCTGACAGTGTGGTCACTTCCCTGGGCAAGCAAAGCACGGTGACTCGCCTCCCGGGTGTAGTGGTGAGCGCACTAAAACGCGGACCAATAGGTCCTGGGTTCGAGTCCAGCCCTTTGCACCTAATCTGGAGCACGTTTCATCCATCCACCATCAACCTTGGCGGCGGGTGACCCGTAAAACACCAATACATAAGGCGTACCTTGGGGGCGGATGACCCGTAAAACACTAATACATAAGGCGTACCTTGGGGGCGGGTGACCCGTAAAACACCAATACATAAGGCGTACCTTGGGGGCGAGTGACCCGTAAATACCAATACATAAGGCGTACCTTGGGGGCGGGTGACCCGTAAAACACCAATACATAAGGCGTACCTTGGGGGCGGGTGACCCGTAAATACCAATACATAAGGCGTACCTTGGGGGCGGGTGACCCGTAAAACACCAATACATAAGGCGTACCTTGGGGCGAGTGACCCGTAAAACACCAATACATAAGGCGTACCTTGGGGCGGGTGACCCGTAAATACCAATACATGAGGCGTACCTTGGGGGGCGGTTGACCCGTAAAACACTAATACATAAGGCGTACCTTGGGGCGGGTGACCCGTAAATACCAATACATAAGGCGTACCTTGGGGCGGTTGACCCGTAAAACACCAATACATAAGGCGTACCTTGGGGGGGCGGTTGTCCCGTAAAACACTAATACATAAGGCGTACCTTGGGGGCGGGTGACCCGTAAAACACTAATACATAAGGCGTACCTTGGGGGCGGGTGACCCGTAAAACACCAATACATAAGGCGTACCTTGGGGGCGAGTGACCCGTAAAACACTAATACATAAGGCGTACCTTGGGGCGGGTGACCCGTAAATACCAATACATAAGGCGTACCTTGGGGCGGGTGACCCGTAAAACACCAATACATAAGGCGTACCTTGGGGGCGGGTGACCCGAATCCTGGAATCGTTGGCGGTGACGTGATCCAGATCGGACAGCTGAACCAAGTGGTCCATATACCACCACTGGATCTGCAACGGCGTAGACACACACAGATGTACGGGGTGCTATGCAGGGCACATTACCGTGGGTTAGTCTGCCAGGCTAACCAGAGCCTAGGAGTCTGCGTCTAGGACCATCGAGACGAGACTCACAACAACGGGAGACTACATCAACAGGTCAACAGAATCAACAGGTCGTGGGTTCGAACCCTGGGACCTGCATTAACATATGTAGAGAGCTTAGTTAACACGATGAACAGCCGCGGCCGGTTCCGCCGCCTGTACAATAGACCGTTCCACATACCCCAGGCGACATCTATCGTCGAAAGAAAGTACCTGTAAGTACTATATTATATAATGGAATCACAGCTTATATTTCACCAGATAAAAAACAGTTTAACAGTCCTATCTGTCCGGTTCGACAGTCTTGGTTGCTACGCAACAAGGGCACTTGACTTTATAACAAGTTATAATCGGCACACATCTGCTACCAAGTTATGTATTCTGTACAACATATATTCCTGAATCAGATTTGTAATATATCTAGGCAAAATAGACGCCAGAACGATCATTATTTCCGCACTGAAGAACAGCGGCTAGCCGGGAATATGGCCATTTTCCTGCTACGCACAGCGTAGGGACAGTCTTTCCATTCGGCGGTTGGCATTTAAATCAGCTGTTTTCTCTGCTTATATGCCTCCAGCTCGTTCTTAAAATGGTATCCTTTGATAGTCAAGATATTTATCTGTACAAGGTGGGTTATTGTTTTGTTGATAAAATGTTGAAAATTATACGGCTATAAGTCAGTGCCGGCCTCTTGCGTGCTATGCAGCGCAGAGCGACCTAGAGTTCACCCGAAACACGCGCCTGGCAGACTTTCCCCCGGAACGGTCCCTGCATGTATACAGGTATACTGACCGTGTGATCAGCCACCCCGCGGACAGCACACTGCAGGACGATGGTGTCACCCAGCCCGGCACTCTGAGTCTGCTCACTGCTGATAAACTGCGGCCCTGCGAATAAAAAACAACACACAATGTAGCTTCTCCAACCGATACAGTACAGTGTAACACTCATAAGCCAGCAATATGTGAAGTCATCTACAGCAATCGCGTAATCGAGACATCTTCATAAACTGATCCATGATGAAGTACTTCACACATATTGTCTTGGGCAATTCCATATTTGTCAATGTTGCGCGGTTTCTAAAGACTGACCATGGCTTGTCTTGAGCCTTTTACCATCATACGCGTCAGGCCAAACGCTGACAGGGTGTTAGCAGTTAGATAATCAAGCAGTGATTTATTGAACAGCCAGATCACATCTCTGTCTTGTATCGAGGCAGAGTATGGTATATATGCCTAGTGGGCACCTCGGAACGGTTAGCTGTCCGCACTGATGATGATGAGGCTGAGGCAGGCTAGGGCATGGTGGGGCGGGCTGGGCGAACGGGGTGGGCTGGGGCGAACTGGGGTGGGGTGGGGCAAGCTAAGGCAGGCTAGGGCAGGCTAGGCAGGCTGGGGCAGGCTGGGGCAGGCTGGGGCGAGCTGGGGCGGCTACAGATGAGGGCCACATGACGCCGTGGCGGTCCCTAAATTAACTATATCACAGCAATCGGTGACGGTTTAAATGCCCTGCCAGGCAAGCCAACTGTCATTTAAGGCCCGAACTTTGCACTATAAACCATCCTCAAACTTAAAGAGAAACCCCCGCAGGGGAGGTATCAGTTGCTGACATTGCGGTAACTCAAGCGCCAGATCGCGGGACGTCAGGTGACGCGATCGGAATGAGTCACGTGACAAGACGCCACACCTGCGGGCTGCGCGCGACCCGGTAGTACGCACCCCCAGCGTGCCTCCCCCACCCACCCCTTGTGGTACCCCCCAGTGAACATTCCCTACAGACCTGGGGCACCCTGGGCCGGGGATGAGGCCGCTGACAGTGAACAGCCAAGTCGGCGTCCCGGGTGGTGCGGGGTGGTGCGGGGTGGTGCGGGGTGGTGCAGGGTGGTGCAGGGTGGTGCGGGGTGGTGCAGGGTGGTGCGGGGTGAAGCGGGGTGGGGTGGTGCGGGGTGGTGCGGGGTGGTTCGGGGTGAAGCGGGGTGAAGCGGGGTGGGGTGGTGTGGGGGGTGTGGGGGGTGCGGGGAGGTGCGGGGTGAGGTGGTGTGGGGGGGGGGGGGTGCGGGGTGGTGGTGCGGGGTGGGGTGGTGTGGGTGGGTGTGGAGGGGTGCGGGGTGGTGCGGGGTGAAGCGGGGTGGGGTGGCGTGCGGTGATGCGGGGTGGTGCGAGGTGGGTTGGTGTGGGGTGGTGCGGGGTGAAGCAGGGTGGGGTGGTGTGGGGTGGGGTGGGGGGTGGGGGTGGGGACTAAACACGTCAAAATTTACAAATACAAAGCCCGGTAACATATCGCTGAGGCTCGTACCAAACACGCCGTGATACCGCCGCCGTTGACCTTGAGAAACACAAGGTCAATGCTCTTTTCACCCAACGAACTATTCTTTAAAAAAAAGAAGAAGAACAATCGGTTGCGTCAGTTTACAGAACTGACATCAGTGACTTTTCAGGCGCCTCAGGCTCAAACGGTACAGCGTTTAGAAATTAACGCCTCAACAAACGACGATCATGTTTTACGTTAAGCAACACTTTTCGGCTTAAACAAAAGTGTAAGTGAAAGCAGAGACGACCTGCCACATGATATTGAACCACTGGGGGTTTTGCAATCGCAAATTAGAAAAACTACCGGGAATCGATTTGCAAGAACAGGTTATATTGCAAATAATAGGACTATCTGTTAGTAAGCGGACGGCAGGGCTCATATAGTTAGGTTTAACCAATTGAAGATTTCCTTGTAGATTGCATCCGATTGATGTCATGATCCTTTCCGCCTCATGCTTCTGGTGGCAAAGCCTAACAAATACCCCCCCCCCCCCACTACCACCGACCTAAAAAAAGACGAGAGCCTGGCACATATTTATGGATGAAGTCCCTCTTGCACAAAAACCCAATAAAAACCGACTTCCCTTCTTAACGTAAAGCCACCGTTTTACTCTTTCACTTCTTTATGCCCGATTACCTTGCCCCCCCCCCCTCGCCAATTACCCACACCATTGACCACCCACCCCCATTCACCAAACTCTGCACCGCTACTGCAGTTTGAAGCACTCTCTGGGGGCCTCTAATCGGGCCCCAGTCACTCAAACTACGGCCGAATCCATTAGTCGGGTTCTCATTCTGCATGTGTAAACCAGCCGCCCTCCAAAGAAACCATATCTTTCACTTACGACCGACCTAAAAAATTCCGTTAGTTAGTAAAAGTTAACTGCCCAGAGTTTTCTGCGGCGTGGGTTTGTCTTTGCCCTCCGAGCGGTGATGTAAGGGAGACAAGGAAGGCACGTGGTCTATCCGGTCCCGCTCTCCCATGGCACCCACCTTCTACCTTCCCCCCCCCCCACCCCCATCACCCTGACCCGCCTACCCTCCCCCCCCCATCACCCCGACCCTCCTACCCATCACCCCGACCCTCCTACCCTCCCCCCCCCCATCACCCCGACCCTCCAACCCCCCCTCCCATCAACACCCACCCCCTCCTACCTCCCTCCCCAAAACCCCCCACCTCCTACCCCACCCCCCCATCACCACCCACGTTCTCCTACCCCCCTATCACCCCCCCACCCCCCCCCCCCCCAGCACGAGCTCCTACCCTTGTCCGTACGCCCAGGCGCTTGTAGCAACACAAATTACGGCTCTAGCATGTAGGCGAAAACTGATCATACAATCATAGCTTGGTGAGCGGCCAAAGGACGGTTCACTCAACATGACATCGAGGCGCTCGTTCGAGCCGTGTCCATCATACGGGTACCTTTAATAGGCACACGACTGATCCAGACTGCCGCTGGGAGCGCCCGGTACCGAGGGCAGCCATCCCACAGACAGGGGAGGGCGCCAGAACAACGTCCTGGTACAACACTTGACTCACGCCGCAAGACATGGGATCCGAGCGTGGCGCGAACCTGTTACCTGACACTGTGACTACAACTCGGTCGCAGTCTGGTTAGAAGGAGTGGCTCCTTTGGTTAAGAAAGACCAATTATTGGATGGAGATCTCGGAAGAAAGCGTCCGGGGGGGGGGGGGGGAGGCATCCGACAAAAAAGCTCTAAGCCCCGGCTGGTCGATGCCTCTGTTTTGTTGTCCACCCCCCATCCCTAAAGGTTCACCCCAATAAGAGCGAGGGGGCTGCACATCCAAATAGAGGGGGTGGGTGTAAATTTAGAGTACTATTTGCGCTAATGCGCTAAAAAACGGATCTTCGCACTAAAAAAGAAAAGGGTTATGGTGGGTGAGTGAGTCCCACCGACCCTACGCACCTACCCCCCCCCCCCCCCCGCCACCCCAGATCCGAACACTGGGAGCTGAGGAGTGGTGGTGTGTGGGCCGTGTGAGGGCCGCGTTGGGACTATCTGCAGTTGAGGGACATATAATGGGCGGGTACAACCATGCTATCCCAACCACACATGGCTCACCCAGCTCACCACCAAAGTGCCGGGGGGGGGGGGGGGTGTCGGCGGTACTTGTCTGTGTGCTGTGGGTGGGTGTCTACTATGTCTGGCAGTAAAGGGAAGTGAGAGAATGGGCAACACGCCCCTGCCTATATAGCCGCTCTCTCCCCACACACTGTTCGGCCACACCAAGGCCCACCCACCCACCCACCCATCCACCCCCCGTGCTCTCCGGCCAGACAACCCCAAGGCCCACCCACCCACCCATCCACCCCCGTGCTCTCCGGCCAGACAACCCCAAGGCCCACCCACCCACCCATCCACCCCGTGCTCTCCGGCCAGACAACACCAAGGCCCACCCACCCACCCATCCACCCCCGGGCTCTCCGCCAGACAACACCAAGGCCCACCCACCCACCCATCCACCCCGTGCTCTCCGGCCAGACAACCCCAAGGCCCACCCACCCACCCATCCACCCCCGTGCTCTCCGGCCAGACAACACCAAGGCCCACCCACCCACCCATCCACCCCCGGGCTCTCGGCCAGACAACACCAAGGCCCACCCACCCACCCAATCCACCCCCGGTCTCTCCGGCCAGACAACACCAAGGCCCACCCACCCACCCATCCACCCCCGGGCTCTCCGGCCAGACAACCCCAAGGCCCCCCACCGCCCCCCCCGTGCTGAGGCAGGGCTATTACTGCCAACAGACAACCTCACGCCCCCCCCCCCCCGTGCTGAGGCAGGGCTATTACTGCAACAGTGGTAGCTAAACGAGCGAGTAATTGGCGGAGGTGTATTCAGAGCGAGCACTCGCTCGGCATGACGGTGGCGCCACATGGCGGCATCGTTACGTCGGCTTTCATCTGGATCCTGCGGTCTTTACGTAAGTCTTTCAGAGGCTGGGAGCTGGCGATCTCCCCAGTGTGGGGAGGGGGCTTGTCTCCTCCCTCAGCCGGCCATGTACAACCTCCCCAGTGTGGGGAGGAGCTTCTATCCCAAAGTCTGAGAGCCGGCGATCTCCCCCGTGTGGACAAGGAGCTTCTCTCCTCCCTCCTCCGCCAATGAACAACCTCTCCAAATTAATGACACGAGGCGGAGGGGGAGGGGGGGGGGGGGGGGGGTGAGGAGGAGAGATACGTAGGGGGGGGGAGATACGTAGGTACGAGATACGAGATACGTAGGTACGAGGGAGAGGGGTAAGCAAGGGAGATGTAGGTATGAGGGAGAGGGGGTGGGCACGGAGAGATGTAGGTATGAGGAGAGGGGGTGGGCATGGAGAGATGTAGGTATGAGGGAGAGGGGGTGGGCATGGAGAGATGTAGGTATGAGGAGGAGGGGGTGGCATGGAGAGATGTAGGGACGAGGGAGAGGGGGTGGGCAAGGGGAGGCGGAAGAAGGCGTCGTTTTAGCCGCACCAAGTAATTTCTCTTTTTTTCCCGCCCGCGACCTTTTTTCCCCTCTGTTTTGGCCCTGGCGTGCCCCATTCCCTTATCACCGACACAGGCCGGTCTCCCCGGTCCGTCCGCCAGTTTTTGTCCCCCCGACCCGTCTCCTTCCATCCCGGTTACCAGACGTCAAAGCACCACCCCCCTCCCGGTCGGCCCGCCCCCACATTCCTTTGCCAGAAGACGGAGAGAGAGAGAGACCAGGCTCCGGACATTCATCCCCAGCAAACTGACAGCTGGAAATATTGGGAGCCAGGGCACCAGGCGACACGCAAACGCCAAGAAGCCATTACTATCAGAAGTTATCAAGAGGTACTTGCCGCGCGCCGCAGCCTGTCCATACCTCCAATACCAGGCGTCAATTCCAGACTAAATGACATTTTATTCGCAGCGGGATGCGATTAATCGCCTGACACACTTGACGGGGATGTAGCAATTGGTGGGAGAAGGTTTCTTCCAAAGTAGGAGGGAGGGGGGCGGGGGGCAGGCGTGCGGAACTCCCTCTACCCTCATTCTGTCACTTCTAAGCAGCAGCGAGTAAATTATAGTGGGAAGCCGACATAGCGGCAAATAGTCTATCCAGTTGTAACTAACCATAGTACATAAGTCACTTTTCCCTACCCTTTACTAATGTTTGTCTGCTTAGACTACAACATACAGAGAGGAGACGGTTTGCCACCAGGACAAAGACTCTTTCGTACAGTGAAGGTTATATGACCGGTAACGGAGGCCCTGTATGTGTTACATAGCTGTGACCGCTATGTCCCTGACTGTCCTGGTGGGGCCAAACGCCCACAGTTAGGGACGACAGAGAAGGTGGCCTTCCTGTATACTGGTCTATATGTGGCTGCCCAGGTGGCTGCCCCAGGTGGCTGCCCAAGTAGCTGCCCAGGTGGGGGAGGCCAAGGCGGGCACCACTAGACAGGGGCTGCCGGGCAGACAGGGGCTGACGGGCAGACATGGGCAGACATGGGCAGACAGGGGCTGGCAGGGGCTGCCGGGCAGACATGGGCAGGACAGGGGCTGCCGGGCTGCCCAAGTAGCTGCCCAAGTGGGGGAGGCCAAGGCGGGCACCACTAGACA